>OY821519.1:160541206-160648706 GCA_963682025.1 Cordilura impudica
TAATGATTATGATTATGATTATGATTATGATTATGATTATGATTATGATTATGATTATGATTATGATTATGATTATGATTATGATTATGATTATGATTATGATTATGATTATGATTATGATTATGATTATGATTATGATTATGATTATGATTATGATTATGATTATGATTATGATTATGATTATGATTATGATTATGATTATGATTATGATTATGATTATGATTATGATTATGATTATGATTATGATTATGATTATGATTATGATTATGATTATGATTATGATTATGATTATGATTATGATTATGATTATGATTATGATTATGATTATGATTATGATTATGATTATGATTATGATTATGATTATGATTATGATTATGATTATGATTATGATTATGATTATGATTATGATTATGATTATGATTATGATTATGATTATGATTATGATTATGATTATGATTATGATTATGATTATGATTATGATTATGATTATGATTATGATTATGATTATGATTATGATTATGATTATGATTATGATTATGATTATGATTATGATTATGATTATGATTATGATTATGATTATGATTATGATTATGATTATGATTATGATTATGATTATGATTATGATTATGATTATGATTATGATTATGATTATGATTATGATTATGATTATGATTATGATTATGATTATGATTATGATTATGATTATGATTATGATTATGATTATGATTATGATTATGATTATGATTATGATTATGATTATGATTATGATTATGATTATGATTATGATTATGATTATGATTATGATTATGATTATGATTATGATTATGATTATGATTATGATTATGATTATGATTATGATTATGATTATGATTATGATTATGATTATGATTATGATTATGATTATGATTATGATTATGATTATGATTATGATTATGATTATGATTATGATTATGATTATGATTATGATTATGATTATGATTATGATTATGATTATGATTATGATTATGATTATGATTATGATTATGATTATGATTATGATTATGATTATGATTATGATTATGATTATGATTATGATTATGATTATGATTATGATTATGATTATGATTATGATTATGATTATGATTATGATTATGATTATGATTATGATTATGATTATGATTATGATTATGATTATGATTATGATTATGATTATGATTATGATTATGATTATGATTATGATTATGATTATGATTATGATTATGATTATGATTATGATTATGATTATGATTATGATTATGATTATGATTATGATTATGATTATGATTATGATTATGATTATGATTATGATTATGATTATGATTATGATTATGATTATGATTATGATTATGATTATGATTATGATTATGATTATGATTATGATTATGATTATGATTATGATTATGATTATGATTATGATTATGATTATGATTATGATTATGATTATGATTATGATTATGATTATGATTATGATTATGATTATGATTATGATTATGATTATGATTATGATTATGATTATGATTATGATTATGATTATGATTATGATTATGATTATGATTATGATTATGATTATGATTATGATTATGATTATGATTATGATTATGATTATGATTATGATTATGATTATGATTATGATTATGATTATGATTATGATTATGATTATGATTATGATTATGATTATGATTATGATTATGATTATGATTATGATTATGATTATGATTATGATTATGATTATGATTATGATTATGATTATGATTATGATTATGATTATGATTATGATTATGATTATGATTATGATTATGATTATGATTATGATTATGATTATGATTATGATTATGATTATGATTATGATTATGATTATGATTATGATTATGATTATGATTATGATTATGATTATGATTATGATTATGATTATGATTATGATTATGATTATGATTATGATTATGATTATGATTATGATTATGATTATGATTATGATTATGATTATGATTATGATTATGATTATGATTATGATTATGATTATGATTATGATTATGATTATGATTATGATTATGATTATGATTATGATTATGATTATGATTATGATTATGATTATGATTATGATTATGATTATGATTATGATTATGATTATGATTATGATTATGATTATGATTATGATTATGATTATGATTATGATTATGATTATGATTATGATTATGATTATGATTATGATTATGATTATGATTATGATTATGATTATGATTATGATTATGATTATGATTATGATTATGATTATGATTATGATTATGATTATGATTATGATTATGATTATGATTATGATTATGATTATGATTATGATTATGATTATGATTATGATTATGATTATGATTATGATTATGATTATGATTATGATTATGATTATGATTATGATTATGATTATGATTATGATTATGATTATGATTATGATTATGATTATGATTATGATTATGATTATGATTATGATTATGATTATGATTATGATTATGATTATGATTATGATTATGATTATGATTATGATTATGATTATGATTATGATTATGATTATGATTATGATTATGATTATGATTATGATTATGATTATGATTATGATTATGATTATGATTATGATTATGATTATGATTATGATTATGATTATGATTATGATTATGATTATGATTATGATTATGATTATGATTATGATTATGATTATGATTATGATTATGATTATGATTATGATTATGATTATGATTATGATTATGATTATGATTATGATTATGATTATGATTATGATTATGATTATGATTATGATTATGATTATGATTATGATTATGATTATGATTATGATTATGATTATGATTATGATTATGATTATGATTATGATTATGATTATGATTATGATTATGATTATGATTATGATTATGATTATGATTATGATTATGATTATGATTATGATTATGATTATGATTATGATTATGATTATGATTATGATTATGATTATGATTATGATTATGATTATGATTATGATTATGATTATGATTATGATTATGATTATGATTATGATTATGATTATGATTATGATTATGATTATGATTATGATTATGATTATGATTATGATTATGATTATGATTATGATTATGATTATGATTATGATTATGATTATGATTATGATTATGATTATGATTATGATTATGATTATGATTATGATTATGATTATGATTATGATTATGATTATGATTATGATTATGATTATGATTATGATTATGATTATGATTATGATTATGATTATGATTATGATTATGATTATGATTATGATTATGATTATGATTATGATTATGATTATGATTATGATTATGATTATGATTATGATTATGATTATGATTATGATTATGATTATGATTATGATTATGATTATGATTATGATTATGATTATGATTATGATTATGATTATGATTATGATTATGATTATGATTATGATTATGATTATGATTATGATTATGATTATGATTATGATTATGATTATGATTATGATTATGATTATGATTATGATTATGATTATGATTATGATTATGATTATGATTATGATTATGATTATGATTATGATTATGATTATGATTATGATTATGATTATGATTATGATTATGATTATGATTATGATTATGATTATGATTATGATTATGATTATGATTATGATTATGATTATGATTATGATTATGATTATGATTATGATTATGATTATGATTATGATTATGATTATGATTATGATTATGATTATGATTATGATTATGATTATGATTATGATTATGATTATGATTATGATTATGATTATGATTATGATTATGATTATGATTATGATTATGATTATGATTATGATTATGATTATGATTATGATTATGATTATGATTATGATTATGATTATGATTATGATTATGATTATGATTATGATTATGATTATGATTATGATTATGATTATGATTATGATTATGATTATGATTATGATTATGATTATGATTATGATTATGATTATGATTATGATTATGATTATGATTATGATTATGATTATGATTATGATTATGATTATGATTATGATTATGATTATGATTATGATTATGATTATGATTATGATTATGATTATGATTATGATTATGATTATGATTATGATTATGATTATGATTATGATTATGATTATGATTATGATTATGATTATGATTATGATTATGATTATGATTATGATTATGATTATGATTATGATTATGATTATGATTATGATTATGATTATGATTATGATTATGATTATGATTATGATTATGATTATGATTATGATTATGATTATGATTATGATTATGATTATGATTATGATTATGATTATGATTATGATTATGATTATGATTATGATTATGATTATGATTATGATTATGATTATGATTATGATTATGATTATGATTATGATTATGATTATGATTATGATTATGATTATGATTATGATTATGATTATGATTATGATTATGATTATGATTATGATTATGATTATGATTATGATTATGATTATGATTATGATTATGATTATGATTATGATTATGATTATGATTATGATTATGATTATGATTATGATTATGATTATGATTATGATTATGATTATGATTATGATTATGATTATGATTATGATTATGATTATGATTATGATTATGATTATGATTATGATTATGATTATGATTATGATTATGATTATGATTATGATTATGATTATGATTATGATTATGATTATGATTATGATTATGATTATGATTATGATTATGATTATGATTATGATTATGATTATGATTATGATTATGATTATGATTATGATTATGATTATGATTATGATTATGATTATGATTATGATTATGATTATGATTATGATTATGATTATGATTATGATTATGATTATGATTATGATTATGATTATGATTATGATTATGATTATGATTATGATTATGATTATGATTATGATTATGATTATGATTATGATTATGATTATGATTATGATTATGATTATGATTATGATTATGATTATGATTATGATTATGATTATGATTATGATTATGATTATGATTATGATTATGATTATGATTATGATTATGATTATGATTATGATTATGATTATGATTATGATTATGATTATGATTATGATTATGATTATGATTATGATTATGATTATGATTATGATTATGATTATGATTATGATTATGATTATGATTATGATTATGATTATGATTATGATTATGATTATGATTATGATTATGATTATAATCATAATCATAATCATAATCATAATCATAATCATAATCATAATCATAATCATAATCATAATCATAATCATAATCATAATCATAATCATAATCATAATCATAATCATAATCATAATCATAATCATAATCATAATCATAATCATAATCATAATCATAATCATAATCATAATCATAATCATAATCATAATCATAATCATAATCATAATCATAATCATAATCATAATCATAATCATAATCATAATCATAATCATAATCATAATCATAATCATAATCATAATCATAATCATAATCATAATCATAATCATAATCATAATCATAATCATAATCATAATCATAATCATAATCATAATCATAATCATAATCATAATCATAATCATAATCATAATCATAATCATAATCATAATCATAATCATAATCATAATCATAATCATAATCATAATCATAATCATAATCATAATCATAATCATAATCATAATCATAATCATAATCATAATCATAATCATAATCATAATCATAATCATAATCATAATCATAATCATAATCATAATCATAATCATAATCATAATCATAATCATAATCATAATCATAATCATAATCATAATCATAATCATAATCATAATCATAATCATAATCATAATCATAATCATAATCATAATCATAATCATAATCATAATCATAATCATAATCATAATCATAATCATAATCATAATCATAATCATAATCATAATCATAATCATAATCATAATCATAATCATAATCATAATCATAATCATAATCATAATCATAATCATAATCATAATCATAATCATAATCATAATCATAATCATAATCATAATCATAATCATAATCATAATCATAATCATAATCATAATCATAATCATAATCATAATCATAATCATAATCATAATCATAATCATAATCATAATCATAATCATAATCATAATCATAATCATAATCATAATCATAATCATAATCATAATCATAATCATAATCATAATCATAATCATAATCATAATCATAATCATAATCATAATCATAATCATAATCATAATCATAATCATAATCATAATCATAATCATAATCATAATCATAATCATAATCATAATCATAATCATAATCATAATCATAATCATAATCATAATCATAATCATAATCATAATCATAATCATAATCATAATCATAATCATAATCATAATCATAATCATAATCATAATCATAATCATAATCATAATCATAATCATAATCATAATCATAATCATAATCATAATCATAATCATAATCATAATCATAATCATAATCATAATCATAATCATAATCATAATCATAATCATAATCATAATCATAATCATAATCATAATCATAATCATAATCATAATCATAATCATAATCATAATCATAATCATAATCATAATCATAATCATAATCATAATCATAATCATAATCATAATCATAATCATAATCATAATCATAATCATAATCATAATCATAATCATAATCATAATCATAATCATAATCATAATCATAATCATAATCATAATCATAATCATAATCATAATCATAATCATAATCATAATCATAATCATAATCATAATCATAATCATAATCATAATCATAATCATAATCATAATCATAATCATAATCATAATCATAATCATAATCATAATCATAATCATAATCATAATCATAATCATAATCATAATCATAATCATAATCATAATCATAATCATAATCATAATCATAATCATAATCATAATCATAATCATAATCATAATCATAATCATAATCATAATCATAATCATAATCATAATCATAATCATAATCATAATCATAATCATAATCATAATCATAATCATAATCATAATCATAATCATAATCATAATCATAATCATAATCATAATCATAATCATAATCATAATCATAATCATAATCATAATCATAATCATAATCATAATCATAATCATAATCATAACATAATCATAATCATAATCATAATCATAATCATAATCATAATCATAATCATAATCATAATCATAATCATAATCATAATCATAATCATAATCATAATCATAATCATAATCATAATCATAATCATAATCATAATCATAATCATAATCATAATCATAATCATAATCATAATCATAATCATAATCATAATCATAATCATAATCATAATCATAATCATAATCATAATCATAATCATAATCATAATCATAATCATAATCATAATCATAATCATAATCATAATCATAATCATAATCATAATCATAATCATAATCATAATCATAATCATAATCATAATCATAATCATAATCATAATCATAATCATAATCATAATCATAATCATAATCATAATCATAATCATAATCATAATCATAATCATAATCATAATCATAATCATAATCATAATCATAATCATAATCATAATCATAATCATAATCATAATCATAATCATAATCATAATCATAATCATAATCATAATCATAATCATAATCATAATCATAATCATAATCATAATCATAATCATAATCATAATCATAATCATAATCATAATCATAATCATAATCATAATCATAATCATAATCATAATCATAATCATAATCATAATCATAATCATAATCATAATCATAATCATAATCATAATCATAATCATAATCATAATCATAATCATAATCATAATCATAATCATAATCATAATCATAATCATAATCATAATCATAATCATAATCATAATCATAATCATAATCATAATCATAATCATAATCATAATCATAATCATAATCATAATCATAATCATAATCATAATCATAATCATAATCATAATCATAATCATAATCATAATCATAATCATAATCATAATCATAATCATAATCATAATCATAATCATAATCATAATCATAATCATAATCATAATCATAATCATAATCATAATCATAATCATAATCATAATCATAATCATAATCATAATCATAATCATAATCATAATCATAATCATAATCATAATCATAATCATAATCATAATCATAATCATAATCATAATCATAATCATAATCATAATCATAATCATAATCATAATCATAATCATAATCATAATCATAATCATAATCATAATCATAATCATAATCATAATCATAATCATAATCATAATCATAATCATAATCATAATCATAATCATAATCATAATCATAATCATAATCATAATCATAATCATAATCATAATCATAATCATAATCATAATCATAATCATAATCATAATCATAATCATAATCATAATCATAATCATAATCATAATCATAATCATAATCATAATCATAATCATAATCATAATCATAATCATAATCATAATCATAATCATAATCATAATCATAATCATAATCATAATCATAATCATAATCATAATCATAATCATAATCATAATCATAATCATAATCATAATCATAATCATAATCATAATCATAATCATAATCATAATCATAATCATAATCATAATCATAATCATAATCATAATCATAATCATAATCATAATCATAATCATAATCATAATCATAATCATAATCATAATCATAATCATAATCATAATCATAATCATAATCATAATCATAATCATAATCATAATCATAATCATAATCATAATCATAATCATAATCATAATCATAATCATAATCATAATCATAATCATAATCATAATCATAATCATAATCATAATCATAATCATAATCATAATCATAATCATAATCATAATCATAATCATAATCATAATCATAATCATAATCATAATCATAATCATAATCATAATCATAATCATAATCATAATCATAATCATAATCATAATCATAATCATAATCATAATCATAATCATAATCATAATCATAATCATAATCATAATCATAATCATAATCATAATCATAATCATAATCATAATCATAATCATAATCATAATCATAATCATAATCATAATCATAATCATAATCATAATCATAATCATAATCATAATCATAATCATAATCATAATCATAATCATAATCATAATCATAATCATAATCATAATCATAATCATAATCATAATCATAATCATAATCATAATCATAATCATAATCATAATCATAATCATAATCATAATCATAATCATAATCATAATCATAATCATAATCATAATCATAATCATAATCATAATCATAATCATAATCATAATCATAATCATAATCATAATCATAATCATAATCATAATCATAATCATAATCATAATCATAATCATAATCATAATCATAATCATAATCATAATCATAATCATAATCATAATCATAATCATAATCATAATCATAATCATAATCATAATCATAATCATAATCATAATCATAATCATAATCATAATCATAATCATAATCATAATCATAATCATAATCATAATCATAATCATAATCATAATCATAATCATAATCATAATCATAATCATAATCATAATCATAATCATAATCATAATCATAATCATAATCATAATCATAATCATAATCATAATCATAATCATAATCATAATCATAATCATAATCATAATCATAATCATAATCATAATCATAATCATAATCATAATCATAATCATAATCATAATCATAATCATAATCATAATCATAATCATAATCATAATCATAATCATAATCATAATCATAATCATAATCATAATCATAATCATAATCATAATCATAATCATAATCATAATCATAATCATAATCATAATCATAATCATAATCATAATCATAATCATAATCATAATCATAATCATAATCATAATCATAATCATAATCATAATCATAATCATAATCATAATCATAATCATAATCATAATCATAATCATAATCATAATCATAATCATAATCATAATCATAATCATAATCATAATCATAATCATAATCATAATCATAATCATAATCATAATCATAATCATAATCATAATCATAATCATAATCATAATCATAATCATAATCATAATCATAATCATAATCATAATCATAATCATAATCATAATCATAATCATAATCATAATCATAATCATAATCATAATCATAATCATAATCATAATCATAATCATAATCATAATCATAATCATAATCATAATCATAATCATAATCATAATCATAATCATAATCATAATCATAATCATAATCATAATCATAATCATAATCATAATCATAATCATAATCATAATCATAATCATAATCATAATCATAATCATAATCATAATCATAATCATAATCATAATCATAATCATAATCATAATCATAATCATAATCATAATCATAATCATAATCATAATCATAATCATAATCATAATCATAATCATAATCATAATCATAATCATAATCATAATCATAATCATAATCATAATCATAATCATAATCATAATCATAATCATAATCATAATCATAATCATAATCATAATCATAATCATAATCATAATCATAATCATAATCATAATCATAATCATAATCATAATCATAATCATAATCATAATCATAATCATAATCATAATCATAATCATAATCATAATCATAATCATAATCATAATCATAATCATAATCATAATCATAATCATAATCATAATCATAATCATAATCATAATCATAATCATAATCATAATCATAATCATAATCATAATCATAATCATAATCATAATCATAATCATAATCATAATCATAATCATAATCATAATCATAATCATAATCATAATCATAATCATAATCATAATCATAATCATAATCATAATCATAATCATAATCATAATCATAATCATAATCATAATCATAATCATAATCATAATCATAATCATAATCATAATCATAATCATAATCATAATCATAATCATAATCATAATCATAATCATAATCATAATCATAATCATAATCATAATCATAATCATAATCATAATCATAATCATAATCATAATCATAATCATAATCATAATCATAATCATAATCATAATCATAATCATAATCATAATCATAATCATAATCATAATCATAATCATAATCATAATCATAATCATAATCATAATCATAATCATAATCATAATCATAATCATAATCATAATCATAATCATAATCATAATCATAATCATAATCATAATCATAATCATAATCATAATCATAATCATAATCATAATCATAATCATAATCATAATCATAATCATAATCATAATCATAATCATAATCATAATCATAATCATAATCATAATCATAATCATAATCATAATCATAATCATAATCATAATCATAATCATAATCATAATCATAATCATAATCATAATCATAATCATAATCATAATCATAATCATAATCATAATCATAATCATAATCATAATCATAATCATAATCATAATCATAATCATAATCATAATCATAATCATAATCATAATCATAATCATAATCATAATCATAATCATAATCATAATCATAATCATAATCATAATCATAATCATAATCATAATCATAATCATAATCATAATCATAATCATAATCATAATCATAATCATAATCATAATCATAATCATAATCATAATCATAATCATAATCATAATCATAATCATAATCATAATCATAATCATAATCATAATCATAATCATAATCATAATCATAATCATAATCATAATCATAATCATAATCATAATCATAATCATAATCATAATCATAATCATAATCATAATCATAATCATAATCATAATCATAATCATAATCATAATCATAATCATAATCATAATCATAATCATAATCATAATCATAATCATAATCATAATCATAATCATAATCATAATCATAATCATAATCATAATCATAATCATAATCATAATCATAATCATAATCATAATCATAATCATAATCATAATCATAATCATAATCATAATCATAATCATAATCATAATCATAATCATAATCATAATCATAATCATAATCATAATCATAATCATAATCATAATCATAATCATAATCATAATCATAATCATAATCATAATCATAATCATAATCATAATCATAATCATAATCATAATCATAATCATAATCATAATCATAATCATAATCATAATCATAATCATAATCATAATCATAATCATAATCATAATCATAATCATAATCATAATCATAATCATAATCATAATCATAATCATAATCATAATCATAATCATAATCATAATCATAATCATAATCATAATCATAATCATAATCATAATCATAATCATAATCATAATCATAATCATAATCATAATCATAATCATAATCATAATCATAATCATAATCATAATCATAATCATAATCATAATCATAATCATAATCATAATCATAATCATAATCATAATCATAATCATAATCATAATCATAATCATAATCATAATCATAATCATAATCATAATCATAATCATAATCATAATCATAATCATAATCATAATCATAATCATAATCATAATCATAATCATAATCATAATCATAATCATAATCATAATCATAATCATAATCATAATCATAATCATAATCATAATCATAATCATAATCATAATCATAATCATAATCATAATCATAATCATAATCATAATCATAATCATAATCATAATCATAATCATAATCATAATCATAATCATAATCATAATCATAATCATAATCATAATCATAATCATAATCATAATCATAATCATAATCATAATCATAATCATAATCATAATCATAATCATAATCATAATCATAATCATAATCATAATCATAATCATAATCATAATCATAATCATAATCATAATCATAATCATAATCATAATCATAATCATAATCATAATCATAATCATAATCATAATCATAATCATAATCATAATCATAATCATAATCATAATCATAATCATAATCATAATCATAATCATAATCATAATCATAATCATAATCATAATCATAATCATAATCATAATCATAATCATAATCATAATCATAATCATAATCATAATCATAATCATAATCATAATCATAATCATAATCATAATCATAATCATAATCATAATCATAATCATAATCATAATCATAATCATAATCATAATCATAATCATAATCATAATCATAATCATAATCATAATCATAATCATAATCATAATCATAATCATAATCATAATCATAATCATAATCATAATCATAATCATAATCATAATCATAATCATAATCATAATCATAATCATAATCATAATCATAATCATAATCATAATCATAATCATAATCATAATCATAATCATAATCATAATCATAATCATATTCATAATCATAATCATAATCATAATCATAATCATAATCATAATCATAATCATAATCGTAATCATAATCATAATCATAATCATAATCATAATCATCAATCCATTCTCTTAAATCGATTGAGTCTAACTGATGAAGGCATTAGATTTATTAAATTTGTCACTTAAAACTTATGTAGTTATAAATTTGAAGCTTAGTTCGGCATTAGCGAAAGGTAAATGAAAACCCACTGAGATTATTGAATTTTTTCTTTTTTAAATTGAGTTAAAAAAAAATTTTTTTTTCTTCACAATATGCTTGTAAGTTCAATGATCATGCCTACGAATTTACGAATTTTAAAATGATCACACTTCCCATCAACTTTTCAGCGTTTTAGAAAAAAACAAAAAAATTTATTTTGTCGATTCCTTTAGGGTAAGATGTTATATAACAACTCATCCAATTTTCTTGTTTTAGCTGGTTGTATAAAAGTTGTGCAAACGTTAATGGAATCGCAAATGTGCGTGGGGTATTGATAATTGTTGGTTAGGTTTTTTTTTTATAGACGACTGCTTGTCTTCGACAATTGAAGGGTATAGATTTTTTTATGAGGCAACAGGGATTGTCTCATACGTGGCTGTAACCAAGATTTTCCTCCTCTAACCACGGGTTTATGTATAAACTTTCTTTTGCTTTGATTTTAGTGGTCTACCTGTTGGAAGGTAGATTAAACTTAGAACCGGAAAATATACAAGGTTCCATTTAATTACCTGCTGTAGGCCTGTATAGGACGCTACTGAGTATGACTAAGGCGGGTGACTTCAGCTCAATCTATAGAAGAACACTGATTTATGATAGAAATGGAAAGGTCTCACTGAAATGTGGTGGCCACTTATACCTACTGACCTTAATTAAATTATAAAGGTTAAACTTTATTTTTCTTTTTCGACAAGATGGGAAAGGATTACCTTGATTTTGCACTCCTTTTCTTTTTTTTTTTTAATTGATGGATTTTCAACGCGACTTTTTCTGATTTATAGAAGATGACAGGGTATATTGTCACTTTGTTAGGTTAAGATGAAAAGAAATGTGGTTTCAACTAGTATACGCACGAAAGTTCAAGATGAGTTTGTTTCGTCGTTTCAAATGTAAAGCTTTTACGATAAGCACTGTTGCATCGACTAAATAAGTTGATTGTATACACTAAACACACCATCAGGTATAGAAATAAATAGATTTTTTTGTTTTTCTAAAATTTAACAAGTGTTCCCAAATTATGTATTTATTAATATATCCTTAATACACTAATTAGAATTATTTTTCGCTCAACTTTCTGTAATGTAATTATATTTACGTATTCGCATAGTTATCGAGTCTATTTCTTGTATTTAGTGGAGACACCAACCCTATAAATATAAAGATTAAAGGCTTGGTGACAGATTTTTTTAGCAAAATATAATTTATATATTATAATATATTTCCGTTTTTTTTTAACGAATATCAATCTTGAATATTACATAATTTGTTTTAAATTTCCAAAATGTAATATTTAAAATATTAAAACAACAAAATATATTCAACATTTTATATTTTCCCTTTCAGTCATTTATATTAAAATTCACACAAAACCTACATTGTGCTACGTCCATGGATTTCATTCAGTGTAATACAACTAACACATGTTCATAAACACTGCTCATTTCTCTCGCTGGGCAGCACTGATTTAAATCGTTGTAATTTGGTCTTTTTAAACAAAAAAAACTTTTACGTTTACATTTTGGAACAAATGAGAAATTCAAATTTAATTCTATAGGAAAATGGTAGCGAACTTCTGGTAAAGTAAAAATCGTTTATTGCGTTTGAAAGTTATTGCGATTAATTTACGTTTAACTTGTTATGTGCACAATCCCAATAAAATTTTAAATCTAAATTTTAATGTTTTATTAATATGTTTACTTAATATGTTTACTTTTACAGAAACTGCAAACAATAAATGATGAAACTAACAAGTCACGTTCAGTGGGAAGCAATGAATATAACATATTAAAAAATAGAAGTGAAATAGTCATCCCATACGATCGCAACCGGGTTCGTATTTATTGATAAACGTGAAATTTTTTTAAGTTTATTAACTATTTTTCTTTAACAGGTGATATTGTCACCTCTTCCACATAAAGACAATTCAACGTATATAAATGCTTCTTTTATTGAAGGATATGATGATTCAGAAAATTTTGTAATCACTCAAGATCCAATGGAAAACACTATTGAAGACTTCTGGAGAATGGTTTCAGAACAAAGTATTACAACAATTGTTATGTTGTCAGAGGTAAGTATTCAGTCTTCTTCTTTTGCTTTAAATTTTGTCTGCTATAATAACACTAGGAACAGCAATTTGTACTTAAGCGTGATAATATTTTGTGTTTTGTGGTCTGCTAAACTCAAAAATAGAAATAAAAAACCAGTCTTCACATAACTGATACACGTATGTGACAAAAATCTATCGGGTTTCAATTAAAAATGAAACTGTAAAAAGAACAATTTGATTATAGGTATCATGAAAATCGAATGGTTTCAATATTCACTTTTGTTCCACTTCCTCATGGGTGCGCCATCTTTTGTGTCGGTATGGCAACATTTAATAACTTTGTCGTATATCAACCGATTCACTTAAGAACACGTGTTTTTGAAATCTCAATTCAATACAATTTTTATCATGTATCGCTTTACACCAAAACAACGCTCCGCAATACTGACGCTGTACATTGAAAATAGTCGTCCAGTTGTGTGAACTCAACTTGCATATCCTCGAAAATATAGTGACCAAGAAGCTACGTCTGGCAACACAATTCGTCGTTTACTATCGAATTTTGTTGAGCACGGGACAGTGGGAGATCGTCCACATGCCGTTCATCAACGACCAATGAACTGGTTGAAGCGAAAAGAGAGAGTTTTGCCGAGAACCCATATAAGTCGTATCGTCACCGCGCAGAGCGTTTTGGCGTCAGTGGAGGCACTTCTTGGCGCATTATGAAGGACATTTTGGATTCGCTTGCATATAAAGTGCCACGTCGCACAGTCCCGCCGTTTGAGTTTTTTCGTTACAAAAATCATAACATTTTAACCAATCGAGATAATCAAACAAGTTAAAAGGCATTTGATAGATAATTGTCCAACCTATGAATATTATTTTTGTTGAGTCTTCTGGGCTCCTAGAGCTGGTTAAATAAGACTCGGCTCACGTTCAACTAAAACGTTTGTATTTTATTACTAAAATAAACGCGTATTTGTTTGAATAAAACAACTTAGTTTAGTTGCTTACTTAAAAACTCAGAAAAACCACTGATTTCATACGAGTTCTATGTAATGAATCTAATACAACAAAAAAACCGGTTGATATAAGATATATGTATATATATAAAAGGCGCTAGAAAATTGGCTTTGTTCTCGAAAAAACAAAAAAAACTCAAATTCATTAATTTAAGAGAAAATACTAGTAATAAGAATAATACAAATATAATAAAAAGGGAGAAGGACTCTTAAAATAGGGTTGAACACGGTACAACATTCTCCCGGGCCAGGCATGTGGCAGCAGCCGCATCCGTTCCATCTTCCGGATATCACCCATCCAACACAGAGATCACTGAGCGTTTGGTACAAATGCGTTGGGTGTAAAGACTTCGTCGGTCAAAATAGAGGCCAAAGTATGGTGACTGATAACACCATCGATTTCGCGCCAAAGCCTGGATGCACAAGAGGCACTTTTTAAAGTGCAGATTTAAAATTGGATCGGTGATTGGTGGCAGAAGATAGAAGTGGTATATCACCTCGGACATATAGTTTTCCACCGTATTCGGAAGATTGACGATCAAATGTTGGTGAAACCTCGAATATGCTATATTCTTTGTCGTCAATACGAATAGATTGCACTGATTCCATTTCGTAGCTAGAAATATAGATAAGAAAAGATATATATGTGTATATACTGTGTGTTTATTGGCTTGGGTTAGCGAATTTATCCTTTTTTTATTTTATACATGGTGGATCAATTCAAACATTGTGTCGGTATCGATTCTGATGAAGAATTGGAGTGTGGTAATATGCAAAGTTTGACAATCGAGCGCATGATAGTGCCGTTCTGCGTTTTCACTTCTACGACTCGTACTTTGTTGTCTTTGCCATCGATAAGCTTAGTGATGCGTCCTAGACGCCACTCAGTGGGGGCCAGAAAGTCATCCTTAACGATTACGTCATCGTTCAGCTTCACATTGTACTGCTCGGTTTTCCATTTAAATCTGCGCTGCAGCTCGGTATATACTCGTTTTTCCAGCGCCGTTCGAAGATATGCTGAAGAGCTTTTGGGCGGTCCCAGCGTTTAATGAAGCTGAATTGTTTTAACGGAATTTCTGCAGGTGCTTCAGGGGGGCAATAAGGGGCGCACCTCGAAGGAGATGATCTGGTGTCAAGGGCAATAGTTCGGATGGGTTTTCGGTCAACGGTGACATTGGGTGTGAATTCAAGACAGCTTCAATTTGTATTAGCACAGTAGCAAATTCTTCGTAGGTGAAGGTGAGATTGATGGCTGCCCTTTTCAAGTGTGTTTTCATGCTTTTAACGGCAGTCTCCCAAAAACCGCCCATGTGGGGTGCGTAAGGTGGAATAAAAGACAATGTAAATCCGTTAGATCCGTACTTTTTTCAGCGCCTTTTCGGCAGTTTTGAGGAATTGGTTGTGGTGTTTAAGTAAAGCTAGGATAGCCCCAAGGAAGTTTCTGCGATTGTCAGAAAACATGGTCCTTGGAAGACCTCTAGGCCGGTAAATCTGGAGAAGCAGGCGTGAAACGTATCGGTAGAAAGATCTGAACAGACTTCTAGATGGAGTGCTCGCGTTGAAAAACACACAATTACTGCTGCATATCCTTTTAAAAGCTTAGCGTTACGTAAGTTGATGACTTTATCGAAAAAGGACCGGCAAAATCAATAGCGGTGTATGTAAACCGTAACGAAAAGTTGACCCGTTCAGGCGGGAGCGCAGCCATGATTTGATGCTGGAACTTGTGTTTATAGATTGTACAGGCTTTACAGTTACGAATGCATTTTCGAACTAAGTTTTTAATCCGAGGCACGTAAAATCCTTGCCTTGTAGCTCGGAGCATAATATAGTGTTCTGAATGGAGTAATATTTTGTGAGTGTATTCGACTATAAGTGTAGCAAAATTTCACTTATCTTGAATTATTATCGGATGTTGTTCTTCAAAACTTAACCCCGAATTATGAAGTCTACCACCTACTCGCAGAAGTCCTGCTTGGTCAATGTATGGATTTAAGGTTAAGATTCTGCTTTTCTTGTTTAGATGTCGCTTGCTTGAAGACCTTCATATTCCTTAGAGAAGTGGGTTTTTTGGGCGATCAGTATGAGTCGACGTTTTGCGAAGCATATTTCATTTGTTGTTATAAATTATTCTGTTTTAAATGGACGTTTTAAAACACGGTTAATGAAACAAAATACTTAACTAATAATTCTTAAAGCCTTTGCGAGCGACGAAAATTTTTCCAAAAACTCTTCAAATTGTGTTTCTACTTGAACAACGGAGTTCTTCTTTCCTTTCTCGCATTCCTGAGCTACCATTAGATGAAAATTGGAAATCTTCTTCGTTTCTAAATTGGTTGGGTCAAACATGCGAGGTTTTGGCCACTGCTCAACAGGCTCTCTCAGCCAGGTGGGTCCATGCCACCATAAATCACTGTCGATGAGTTCTTGAGGGGTGCAGCCGCGGGATCCAAGATCAGCCGAGTTGTCATCAAACATGCCACCAGTGACTGTTGCTGTCAATGCTGGTAATTTTTGTTACCCGATTTGCAACGAAAGTTTTCAAGGTTTGAGGCTCCTTTTGTAGCCATCCAAGGACCGTCCACAAAAAAAGTAACTGAATTTTGAATTTACCATTGCGTGCTTTAGCAATCTCGCAAGTAATAAAGCTCCACATAATTCCAACTTGGGGATGGTAACCTTCTTTATCGGTACAACTTTGGTTTTTGCCACTAGCAAATGGCTGCCAATTTCACCGTCTACATTTACGGTTCTCATGTAGATCGTTCCACAGTAGGCTCTTTCTAAAGAATCAAAGAACCCATGTATCTGTATTTGATGAAATGTACCCATCTGGGTATTATCAATGTAGAAGCCAATGGTAAATTTTGCAGAAATGAGTTCCAACGTACTAACACATGTGGCGAGACGGCTTCATCCCATTCTAATATCTTTTTCCATAACTCTTGCATTAGGAGTTTGGCTACCATGACCACTGGACCTAACCATCCTAGGGCGTCGAACAATTTTGCTATAACCGACAGGATCTACCTTTTATTAGTGGAGGATACAATTTGTGTCGATTCTACTATATAATAAAAATGGTCTGACATCGCATTCCAGCGGATCCCCAAGGTTTTTATTGAGCTGGAGTCGTCAAACTTCAAAAAACCTTCGTCCAGAAGATCTTCCCAGGCCACATGTTGAAGTAGAAAGTGATCGTTGGCCGTTATTTTTTTTCTTAAAGCGGTTCTTATTTCAATTTGTTTTAGTTTGGCTTCTTTAAGAGTATGACCCCCAGGCGGCATCCCCGTCGATATAAATTTCATTTTTCAAAATATTGGAGGCATCTCGATATTAATTTTCGCAATCTTCGCTCAATTTAAGAAGTGTTCTAACAGTTTTTAACTGAAAAGATTTTATAATGTTGTCAGCTTTATCTCTGAACAATATTCTCTGATACGGCCGGTCTGATTCATTTACTAAAATCCGACGGTACATTTTTTTCAATATCACCAGTAAATATATATTTATACTTTCGCCAATTAAGCACTATTTGTATCAAGTCGGTTTGTAACGTTGGACCTTGATGAAGGACGTAGTTTAATGAGAATCCTATTTGCGCGTTGAAAACCACTCGTAATTTTGTAGATTTACTTTCCGGTCGCAAGACCGCATGATGGGGTAAAAAAATGAAAACTGTTTTTCAGCACTTGTTTCATTAATTGAAATTAACTCTATGTGATATAAATCGACATATTCTTGGCGAACCTGTTGATACTGGTTCCTCAAGTCTGGTGATTTCTCTAGCGTTTTTTCCATTCTATGATATTGCGCTAGAGCTTGATTCCTTGATGGACCCAAAAAAATTGCATTGGGAAACTCTTCCTTAAAAGGTAGTCGCATAGCGACCATCTGATTGTCGTATAGTAGTAGTCTTGTATAAATTTTCACAATACTTGTAGGCCTCTGTTATCGGAATCTCCTTTTCGATTTCTTCAAGTTCCCAGAACTTTTTTATTTGTTCATGAAGATTAAAATCGTCTGAAGCCACAACTGAAGTTGAAAATACATTTATTTTGTTAACGGGTTGTGGCCGCGAAAGATACCAACCAAAATGAGACTCTCTGGCCTCAAATGTATTTAACACATTTAACCGTACCCCTTTCAGATTAGTAGAGTGTAAGTAATTGCTTCCCATAACCATATCTATTCCTGCTGGGTTGTAAAAATATGGATCAGCCAAGGTTAAATCATTAATTTCTTAAAGATTTTTTTATATGAAAAGGCCGCGAAGGCAAAAGGTTCGATAGCGACGGCATTGCAATTGCTTCGATTTTTAATTTAAAACCAGAAATTGTTGATCTTTTAGTGGTGAGACACATTCCTTTTGATTTTCCTACTGTAGCTCCACCTAACCCGGAAATGTCTGAGCCAATAGTGTTTAGAAGTATACCTTACCCTTGCTGAATTCTTCTAGTGATGAAACTTTTCTCTGACCCAGTATCGATTAAACCCCGAATTGTGAATAACTCTCCGTTGTATCATCCGGTTTTACAAAAAAAAGCCTGAATATTTTTTGCATTGTCCTTATTTGACATATTTAAATTGCTAACTTGTGTACTAAAGGTTTTAACTTCTGGTTGTTGAGTGCCTGAAGTTGACTGTGATTGAGGTTTAAAGTCACTATTATTGTTTGAGTCGCCGCTTCTATTAAGGTGCAACATTATATGATGTTTTTGATGACATATACTACATGTATGTGTGCTTTGACATTTAGCTTTAAAATGCCTGGGCGACAAACAATTAACGCAGTATTTATTAGCGAAAATTAATTTCATCTTTCACTTGGAGATAGAGCTTTGAAATGTTTACAAATTTTCAAGGCACTATTTTTTTACACTTTTTGCAGCTATAAGTTTGTTTGTCTGACTCTATTTGAGTGTGAAATGATTGAGACTTAAAAGTCTTACTTTCCTTGCCTAAGGGCTTTCTAACCTCCGTCATTGTTTCCAAAAATTCAATTCTCGAAGCAAGAAACTTGCTTAGTTGATACCATGAGGGCAATTCTCGATTATTTTCAATTGTAGCTTCCCAGGCTCGTAGAGTTTCCTCAGGGAGCTTTGTAGTTACCAAGTCTACCACTTCTACCTTGAAGGTTTTTAAAATCCATAAGCAATCGCTTACTGTATTCTTAATAAATCTTATAGATTTACGATTCTCCGCTTGTGATGCCTGCATAGCGTAAACCTTTTTCATTTGATCATTGACCAAAAGCCTTTTATTTGCGAACCTCTTTTTTCGAGCTTCCCAGGCTAAACTAAAATTCTCATCTAAAGAGTCAGAATCTTTTATAACATTACAAGCTTCCCCTTTTACTTTAAATAATTAAGCTTTTGCGTCGCTCCTAGGGATGTTTCTTTAATAACAATAGCCTGAAACAGGTCTCTAAAGGCTGGCCAGTTTGCGTATCCACCTTCAAAATTGTAAATGTCACAGGCAGGAAGCTTGAGGGGAGATCTATGCATGACCGGTGCACTTTGTGTAGGTGTACTATTATTAAATTTTTGTAAAACTTTTATCTTGATCTTTTGGTACAGCTCACTAGCTTCTTCATATTTTTGCGAAAGATCACCTTTGGATCTTCCTGCTTGGCCTACTCGTCCCCCACCATGTATTCTTCGTACAATTCAACTAGCTTGCACCACCTTCTTTCCAATTCTTCGCGTTTTACATTAAGAAATTCTGTTGCGCATACTTCTGGACATATTTTTTCGAAGTTTGCGCAAAACACCCTCAACTGTTGCAGGTCAAACTTACATCTCCTTTTAGATGCCATTACAGCTGCCTACCCTGGTCAATATTAACTACTCTTGACTCAAATCAACTCTTGAGGAATATTTATGTTCTTCGTGAAGAACAAGGTTCCGAATTGTTTTAATATATAAAAACAAATTTCATGCGAATTTCATTTTTAAAGAGCCACTCCTTCTTGAATAATTTCTTCAAAACGTAACACTTATTATGTTGTTAATAATTTCCGCCAAAAATTATTTCGTAAAAATTTCTCTGAGAATCTATTTGTTGTTTAAATAGCGTACTACTATTACTATAATGGATTTAATAATTTCATCCGAAAATTATTTCGTAAATTTTCCCACAATAATTTTATTTATATTTTAACTAGCGTATCGCTGTGTTTTTAATAATTTTTATTCAAAAATTTCATAAAATTTTCCCCATGAATTTATTTATGGTTTAAACAGCGTACAATATTTTTTAAAACTTCAGTCAAATTTTATAAAAATTTCTCCAAGAATTTTATTTATATGTAGTTTAAATTGTGTACCACTCTAATGCCTGTAATAATTTCAGCCAAAAATTAATAAAATTTTCTTCAATAATTTATTTGGTATATGATAAATTTCTTCATCCTTCTTGAAGAATCCCACTAATATAATATTCACATTATCCAACAAATGCTTTAATGTGTTTGGTTTTGAAAATTCACACATAAACTTGACTCACCTTTATCTCACTCTTCACCGGCAAAGAACTTTTTTTCCTGTATGGCGTACCCTAACGCTGTTTCTGTTTAATGTTTTGTGTGCGACGTCACAAGTTCACTTGTCTCACACAATACGTTGTTTCCTTCTTTTGTTGAGAAATGCCACTAATTGCAAATTCTTTTGTTATTGCTGTGTACAAAACGCACCACTTTTTCTATATGCATTAAATATATATTCGTATTTTTAAGATATATTCTTTTGCTTTTATTTAAATATAATATTTGCCATTAACAAACTTTATATTCCTTTGGTTGTTTTCTTTTTTTTATTATTTCTGGGAGAAATAGCCATACAAAATTACTTATTACGACTTCACTGTTCTCCTTTTTTTAAAATTTTTTTGCTGGTGGTATCACTCAGAGTAGTGTTTTAAATTTTATTTATTTTTCTAATATAAAAAAATCACTTAGGTGAATATTTTTGTTTTGTTTCTTTTTAAATTTGGATGTTCCCGCGATCACATCACAATTAAATGTCTAAACCAGTGCTTCTCAAACTGTGAGCCGCGGCCCCCTAGGGGGCCGTAGAACTTTTTTAAAGGAGCCGCAAAACATTTAAGTATTTCTACATTTATGTATTTAGTCTTTAAAATATTTTTTTTTATTTCATAAATTTCTTTGAAAATGGTGTATTCCTAAATTTAAAATCATAAAATTTGTTCAAATTAAATTTCACAGTAGGCTTAGTTACACAGAAGCATATTTTTAAACTTTGTTAAATTTTATAAAATTAGATTTCGTAGTAGGCTTAGCTACACAGAAGCATATTTTTTAACTTCCTAGAATTTTATTAAATTGAAAAATTTATTTCCGCAGTAGGCTTAGTTAGTTTGCAAAAAGAAGCACATTTTTAAATTTTATCTTCATTTAGTGATGTGCTTTCAACATTGACGATTTTTGTAGTTTTTTTTTTTTTTATGTTATATTAAAAAAGTTAAAAAAGTGAATATATTAAAGCAAAAAAAAGTATAATTAAATATAAAATAATTATATTTCTTTCTATATTCAAGGTAATTATTATTATTTCTTTTAATTAGGTGATAAATTTAACTATTATTTTCTTAAAATTTTAACGAGTACGGGTTTAAAAATGGATAAGTGGCTAATAAAAATACATAAAGAGCGAGAAAATTATGAAAGTGTAATGAATTAATAGAACTTACATCTGAACATCTACAAGAACCAGTAGAATTATCATCTTTACCAGTAACTTCTACTTCAACATCGAGATTAACAACTGGTAATAAGAGAAAAGTCGCCGCAGATAATACACCTCAATTGAAAAATCGTATTAAACAGAGCAACTTCTTCGCGATACAAATTGATGAATCTACTGATATAACAAATTACGCGCAGTTAATAGTTTTTGTAAGATATCAGTATAACTTCCAAATTCATGACGATTTACTTTTTTGTCGGGAGCTATTAACTTCAACAAGAGGTATTGATATATTTGTAAAAGTAGATGAGTTCTTTTCAGAGAATAAACTTGAATTGTCAAAATGTGTAGGAGTGTGTACAGATGGTGCAGCAGCGATGACTGGGAGAATTTCTGGATTCAAAGCAGAAGTACAAAAAGTATCACCAGATGCGCAACATATTCACTGCGTAATACACAGAGAACATTTAGTTTTTCGACGAATGTGTTCCGAACTCAGTGAAATTTTGAGTGGCATTACAACTATTGTTAATTTTGTAAAAAATCGTGCTGTAAACTCGAGATTGTTTAATATTTTATGTAAGGAGATGGGATCAGTGCATGAGGTTTTGTTATATCATACTGAAGTAAGGTGGCTTTCACGTGGAAAAGTTTTAAATAGAATTTTAGAACTTAAAGATGAGTTACGATTATTTCTTTTAGATAAAAAAACCAGATCTTGCTACGCACTTTAGTGATGAAAGTTGGATATGTTTAGCATCATATTTAGCAGATTTTTTTTTTCATTTATTTTAAATGAATTAAATCTTTCTCTGCAGGGAAAAGAAACCAATATTTTAGTTTTGAATACAAAACTTATTGCTTTTCAACAAAAACTTTGTTCATGGTCAAACTCTATTAACGAAGGAAATATGGAAATGTTCCCATGTCTGAATGAGTTTGTTTGCACCAATGAAATATCAATATCAAATTCAATTAAAAAAACAATACTGAATCATATTGATGAATCTAAAAGATTTTTTGCAAAATATTTCCCAAACATGAACGAGGAACGAAAATACGACTGGACACGGATGCCATTTGCTAAAACATTGAAATATGATCATATTTTTTGGGTAGCTCAAGAAGAATTGATTGAAATTAGATCAGATAATTCTTTTGAATTAGATTTTAACGAAAAAAGTTGTACAGAATTTTGGATAAGGCGACAGCAAGAATATCCGACTATCGCAAAAGTGGCATTGCTAAAATTAATACCTTTTGCGACAACGTATCTTTGTGAAACAGCTTTTTCTTCATTACTAGTACTTAAAAATAAACATAGATCGTGCCTTTCAACGAGCTCTTTGGAACAAAACCTTCGAATTAGTATTTCTGAAATTTCACCCGATATTGATTTTTTGTGTAAAACTATGCAATCACATCCTTCTCATTAAATTATTATATCGTAAAAATTAGATATTCTTTTTGTAAAAGTTATTTTTATATAATATTATTTTGAGTTTATTTTAAAAAGTTTTTGTTTAAAAAAATAGATTTAAATGGATTTATTATTTCTAATAAAAATATTACTTAAACAAAATTAATGATAAATAGTGTTTTAATAGTATGATTTTTTGGGTGGGTGGGGAGTTGGGGGGGGAATGAAACTTTTGTTTCGGAATTTAGGGAGCCGCAATATGAAAAAGTTTGAGAAGCACTGGTCTAAACGATGGATGAAATGTGAGACAGTTCTTTGATTTTCTATTGTGAGCGAAGTTAGAAAATGAAACAATGTACAGTGAAGTTGCTAATTTGTTGTTACAAGCACATGAAGTTATGTAGATTTTACTTGTGTTTTCTTATGTTCGGCTTTTTTAGTTGGTTTTTAGAGATGGCATATAAAGTGGCTTTGCTATCGACAGAGAATTACTTTACGTAATAAGTACATATCATTACATATACATGTTTCATACATATATTTTTTATTGGATTGTATTTTAGTAATATTTGAAAACTAAATTCGGGGTTCTTGTTTTTTTTTTTTTTTGTATTAAAAAATTCTCAAAACTATTTCGCATAAATAAACCAAATATACACATTACATACCTTTTACTCCCTCTATACCAAATATACACATTACATACCTTTTACTCCCTCTATACTACCTTAAATGTTTTTCTTCATGAATCATTTGCCTTGGAGGTTATGTTAAGTTGATGCATCCCGACGGAATAATATTAAGACTTAATTCCTGATTATGTTGATTGATGACTTCCACTCTATGGGACGATGGATGTTGTATTGTTGGTTTATCTTACTTTCATCTATTTGGATGCACTTCGATGTGTTGTAGGAAAGACCTCTTGTCCTGTTGTTACGGATGTAGTTGCTACTAACAACTGCCAATTTTGGTGAATTTTAGTGGACCACTATGTCACTAGTTCACTCCAATCCCAGCCTATACTAGAGCTGGATTAATAAGACTCTGTTCACGTTCAACTAAAACGTTTGTATTTTATTGCTAAAAGAAACGCGTGTTTGTTCGAATATTTGCTTCTTGCAAAATTAAAAGTAATTTTACGGCTGAACGACAAAATTTAAAAACTCAGAAAAACCACTGATTCATATGGGTTCTATGTAATGAATCTAATAAAAAAAACCGGTTGATATATATACATATATATCTTATAAAGGCGCTAGCCAATTGGCTCTGTTCTCGAAGAACTTAGTAACAAAAAAACTCAAATTCAGTAATTTAAGAGAAAATACTAGTAATAAAAATAATACAAATATAATAATAAAAAGAGAGGACTCATAAAATAGGGTGAACACGGTTCAACAATTTGAATATTCTTAAGATATATGCAGGTATGTTTGATTTCATTGTAAAGATTAGATATTTTGAGGAACTTCGTTATTAATGCAATGTTATGATTGGATAAAAGATATAACGGGTCAACGTTTTGGAATACAGTTATTCTGACGTTATGGGATTTTAGACATTCACGGGGGAAGTGCGTTGGTTTTGTTGGGTAGGATATGTTACAGTTGCAATAAGGTGTAGTATTGGGGTGATCCAGGGTTTAGTACGGTATGCCCCAGACGAAGCCTTTCGAATTAAATAAAGTCTAACCTAGTCACGCTATATCGATTAACAAATGATTTTCGAGTCACATAAATACCCCTATACCAGGAGGAAGATAAACTTAAAATATGGTTACTATCTTGTTGGAGGTAATAGTTATCTATCATTTTGTTAATGTCTTTGGGATTGTAATTTTGTTTTAAATATAGAGGATATTTTGAGGTATGATCAGCAAACTCATTTTCTAGTATTTGGCAATGGCCAGGTACCCAAACAAGAGTTATATCTGAACATTTTTTGACAAGGACATTTCTGATATTAGAGGTATAATAATCGTTATTAGAAGTGTTAAGTATTGATTGTAAAGACGAAAAGTAATCTGAACATATGGCAAACTTGATATAATTTATAGCTCCATGAATCGCTATTAATTCAGCACAGTAAATTGAGGTACTCGTATATGAGGGTAGAATTGATATTCGAATTAAACTATTTTCTGTAGTAACTCTGTATGTTGTGATGTTATCAGTTTTTGAACCATTGTAACACACGATTTGGTACAGCCTTTCCATCTATACCATAAGTAACAATACAAATTCATTTCCTGTTTTTTCTGTACCCATACTGTTAAATGTTATTACTCGTCGTAGTTAAGAATAAAAGCTTTCGCTTTTCAAATAACATAACCGTTGTGGGTTCAGTACGATAGAGAGAATTCAGCGAAGTGTTAAATAGGTTAATAGGTAGAAGTGGTTAATACCAGTTTTGGCTAAAAATGTAGAATGGGTGGATTCGGTACAATGGGTTAAATAAGGGTTCAAGTACAATCAGGCTGTCTTTAGTAGGCAAAGAGTGTGAGTGTGTGGGTATTAATTACTTTATTCAAGATTCGTAGGTGAATTACATTCAACAGTGTTCTGTCCGTCGTGCTGTATACACGTTCTATGTTACCTGTTTCGTGTTAACTATTCTAAAAAATAAATAAAAACAAATCTTTGTGCAGTTCTTCTTTTGATATTCCTTTTTTTAACAATAAATTTAGATAAAATAAATTAGATTTAAATAAAACAAAATAATAAAAACGAATCTAAAAAAAGAGAATCTTTCCAATATATAAATAATACATAATCCAAACAAAACAAACCATAAAACAAAATTTGAAAACAACCAACAATAAAATTATAGAAAGATACCAATATAAAAGAAACAATAAAACACTATATGGCATAAAATTAATTGCGGATAATGAAACATACAATAAATTGATCAAAGAGAAAAAGGTTAATACAGGATGGGAAAGATGTAGGGTTTTTGATGGAACGGAAATAATACAATGTCTTAAATGTAAGGGATATAATCATCTTGCAAGAGAATGCAGAAACCAAGAGGTATGTTTAAAATGCCATGGCAATCATAAGACTAAAGAGTGTGATAAAGAGCAGATCATAAAATGTATTAATTGTGTTCGAATTAACATTAAACTAAACATGGGATTAGACGAAAATCACCTAACCAATAACAAAGAGTGTCAAGTTTATCAAAATAAACTTAATATGAAAAAGAAGAGAATTGGTTTAGTAATGTAACAATTAAAGAATATCCGTGGACTATACACAAACGTACAAGGCTTAAATAATAATTTTAATCAGGTGGAAGTAATTGCTGCAACGGAAAACCTCGAATTTATTATTTTATCGGAGACACATTTAACCAAGGATATTGAAGACGGTGAAATAATGATAGCAGACTTTGACCACATATCGTCTTTGTCTAACTCTTCACGGACTGGAGGTGTAATTATATACTTTAAAAGATCGTGGAGAATGACAAAAATATTCGAGAAAGTTGAAAATTTCAAGTATTGGATATTAGTTTGCTTAGCAGAATATGATAACACACGTATGTTAATTGCAGCAGTATATAGATCACCGAGCAGTACGGAGGCTGAATTTTGCGAAGTTTTTGATGAAATATTAGATGAAATCTGTGATAACAACTATGATATAATAATATGTGGAGACTTTAATATAGATTGGTCGCAAAATGTTTTTTATAAGAATAGAATTGAAAGCAGTTTAAATGATAATGAATTGAAACAAATCGTAAACAATACAAAACATTCCAATACTATAATTGATTATGTTATAACAAATAGCCATAATGTGACGGTAGAAAATATTTGCAATAATAATATAGCAGATCACGAATCTTTGTACATAAATATTGAATATAAATACATTAGTCAAAAGGAAACAAATATTAAGACTCAAGATATATTTAAATATAATAAGAATTTATTCAACAGACAATTATATGCAATATTAAAGTATAACATAGATAATGGTGTAAATGAAAACGCAGTAGTGTTGGATAAATCTCTTGAAGAAGTGATCAAAAAATTTACTAATAAGAAGACAATACAACATACAAATGGTGCAAATAAGTGGTTTAATAATGAACTTCGTGTATTAAAAAGAGAAAAAATTATAAAACCGCAAATCGCAAGGTATGAGAACACTGACGAAGCGTGGTCAAATTATAGATCGATAAGAAATGTATATAAAGTAAAAATTGAAAATGAGAAAAACAAATACATAAATAATAAAATAAATAACGCAAAAGATCAAAAACAAATGTGGAAAGAAATAAAAAACCTAGTATTTAAAAAGAAACAACCTGTGTTAGAAAATGTGATATTTAACCATATAGAATATAATGATAACAATCAGATAGCTAGGCATTTTAACAAATATTTTGTCAGTAGTATTAGATCAATAAGAGAATCGATTGAGAAAGTGCAATACGTTAACAACATAAAACCAATAACACACAAATTCAAATTTCGCGCAATAACGAATTTAGAACTTAGGGCCATAATAATGCAACTAAATAATAAACCAGACTATAACAAAATATCGAGAAAAATTATAATTGATAATTGGAACATAACGGGAAATATTTTGTTAAGTATAATAAATAATTCTTTAAAATATGGAGAGTTTCCGGAAAATTGGAAGGAAACAATGATAACACCAATTGAGAAGATAGCAAACACAAAGAAATGTGAAGAATATCGTCCGATAAATACATTAAAAACGTGTGAAAAGATTTTAGAAAAAGTGATAAAAATACAATTAGAAAATTATATTGAGAAATACTCGTTGTTATCAAAATATCAATCTGGGTTCAGAAAAAAATTTTCGTGTGAAACCGCAGTTAATTATGTGATAAATCGGTGGAAGAAAATAGAAAAACATAATAAAATAATGGCAATTTTTTTGGACTTTAAAAGAGCATTTGAGACCATAGACAGGGAAATAATGTTAAAGAAACTTTATATGTACGGAGTACAGAACACCGAGCTAAAATGGTTTAAATCATATTTAACGAATAGGAAACAAATTACAAAGGTTAATGGTATAAAATCCATTTCAATTGAAAATGAGTTCGGTGTTCCGCAGGGATCAATATTGGGTGCGCTGTTATTTAGTATATATATAAATGATATGCCTAACATATTAAAAAAATGTGAAATTATTTTATATGCGGATGATACTCTCATATACACGGAAGGAGATAACGAGAACCAATGCCAAAACAATATGACGCAGGATATAAAGAATATTAATATATGGTTAAAAATGAATAAACTGAAACTAAATGAACAGAAAACAAAAATAATAGAAATAAATATGACTAGCAATGCAAACTTTATAATAAATGGTGAAATAATAGAAAAAGTGAGACAAATAAAATACCTTGGTTTCATTATTGATAAAGAACTAAAATTCAACGATCACATAGAGTATATTTGTAAGAAAATCGGTAAAAAAAATTGGTTGTTTCAAAAGAATTAGGAATAAAATATCACCAATGACAGCAATAAATATATATAATACCATGATAAAACCACACTTGGAATATGGTTCGACAATTATATATACATGTTGTAGAGCAGCACAACTGGACAGACCACAAAAATTGCAAAATAAGGCAATGCGGACAATTCTAAGATGCAACAGGTATACACCAATAGCTATAATGTTAGATGCACTCAAGTGGATGAGTATAAAGCAAAGATTGGAATTAAATACTTTAATGTTTATACAAAAAATAAAAAATGGTAATGCGCCAGAATAGTTAAGCGAGCGACTAAATTATGTAGGAGATGTACAGCCGTATAGACTAAGAAATGCTGAAAATTTTAGAATACAACGAGTCACCACAACGGCAATGCAGCGATCACTTTTCTACAAAGGACTTAAATTATATAACTTAATTCCAAATAATATTAAAAATGAGAAAAATGAATGTGTCTTTAGAAGAGAATGTGTAAAATTTATAAGAAATAATGTGTTTTTATAGAGCTAAAATTGAAAATTAAACTATTTATGAAATATGTAAACATTGTGAACATTAAAAGTGTTAAAAATACTGATAAATAAAATTAATCAATAATTCCAAAAACATAGTTCATACAGCTTATGCTGGAACAGAGCTTATCCCGTGGTTCGTACCAGGGATGAGTAACCTCTAGCATATGCGGACCTATGCAGGGTGGATTTATTTCTATTATTATTAAAAAAAAAAATAAAACAACCAAACACAGTGCAAAAAAAAGAAATTCAACATTCAACTAAACCATGCAAAAATAACCACACAAAATACCCAACAACAAAAATAAAAACATACCATCTAAATAAAAGAAATATTTCAACATATAAATAATACACAAACCAAACAAAATAAACCATAAAACAAAATTAGAAAAAATCCAACAATACCAAACTAACACTGCAAAAAAAAAACAAAATAAAATTCAACATTCAGCTAAACCAAACCAAAACAACCGCACAATATACCAAAAAAAAAAAAAAAAACAACCAACAATAACAATAATAAGTTGATTTTTTTCCTGCGTGAATTGTTACGCAGGAAAAAAATCAACTTATTATTACTCTCATCAAATGAGCACCTCGACAACATGCAGTTTTTTTTAAAACTTTTTTTCTCTGCAATACGACAAAGCAAATGAATTTTCTGCTTACGGCGATCAATGTCATTGTTGTTGATTAACACTCCTCTTATTGTTTTTCCCTTTTCTACGTAGTACAAGCAGCTGGTATCTGTTTTGTTGTTAAGTTAATTAGTGATGAAGGCATAGCACTGATCACAATTAATCGTTCCAGCAATAAAACAGGTAACTTGCACTTGTACTATCGTAAGGCAAATTGACTTAATTTCTGTTTTATTTGATGTCAGCTATTTTTCGTATCGACTTCTCCAACGTACGTGGACTCAGATCGAATTTTTTCTCTGTATATGCCCACATTTACTTTCATCGGGGGGATGCTGATCCACAGGATTTTCACATACCTGGTTATCACCTTCTATCCCCCTTTATTCTTCATAGGGGCCTTGTTATGTACATTCGCGACAATGTTGTGTACCAGTATCAGCAACATCTGAACTGTAATGATGCAGAATTTAACTCACTTTGGGTTAAGTTCAAAATCAGGTCACACATTTTGCACTTCGGGTTTCTATATAAGAGCCCAAATGCAGAAAGGGAGCATACCTATAATGGCTTCGACGCCCTTTCCGAATCCATTTCTAGAATCCTAGAGAGTTGCCCGAATAGTGAAATCGTTGTTGCTGGCGATTTTAATATCCAAAACTCTACATGGCTTCACCCATCGAGTCAAACAACTCCCGAAGGCTTTTCGCGGCGCATAACTATCTTGCGCAACTAGTGAATCAACCAACGCACATTCCGTGCATTGAAGGGCAACGACAAAATACTCTCGACCTTTTTCTCACTTCACACCCTGATAAGTATGAAGTGAAAATATTTGCACCTCTCGGTAATTCGGATCACTGCAACATTTCCGCATCCTTTTCGTACTCTGTACTTCAAATTGTTTCAGCACCAGCTATGAAGCGCTTAATTTTTATTTACGAAAAGGCTCGTTGGGCTGAGCTCAACAATTTTTCAAGCGTTTCCACTGGAAACTTTGTTTCCTGTATAAAAATGTTGATGCTACTGCGAAAATGGTGGAAAAATAATAGTGCTTGGTATGCGATTATTCATTCCATCAAAGCACATTTCGGCTAAACCAAATCAAAAATTATGGTTTAACCAGACCTGCAGAGATACAATCAGATCCAGAGAGGAAGCATTCAGATATTGGCGTGAAAACAAAAATTCCGCCACTGAACTGCAACGCAAACAGGCGAGAACTGAATGTGCCAAAATACTAAGGCGCCAAAAGTTTCTTTACGATCAGCGTCTTCGTGCTAAAGTTATCTCTGCTTCTCGGGGTAGTAAGAGCTTTTGGTTATTTGTTAAAAGGGTAAAGAACAAAGCTAGTTCTGCTATCCCAACTCTTTTAATGAATGACCAAATATTCACTGAACCGGTTGATAAGGCTAACCTCTTAGCTGAACTTTTTGCAAAAAACTCGTTTTTGCCGGATAGCGATCAACATCTGCCCGAACTTGAAAGTGCATCTTGTACTATGCCTAAAATAATCTTTCGAGCACGTGCAGTTAAACAGGTTCTTTCGGATCTCAACATTAATAAGTCTTCGGGACCGGATGGTATACCAGCACTGGTGCTGAAACAGTGCACTCCGACGCTAGCCAGTCCATTGGCCAACCTTTTCAGCCTTTCGTACCGTGCGGGAGTCTTTCCCTCTTGCTGGAAAGTTGCTAATGTCCAACCAATCCCTAAAAAGCGTGCGGCTAATAACCCTGAAAATTACCGTCCAACTGCAATCTGCTCTGCGCTCTCAAAGGTGATCTCCGAGTGGGGTTAAGCGAATAGAGTTGATTTTAATGCGCTGAAGACTCAATGCTGTATGTTGACCCATAGGGCCATGGAATCAACAATGTCATCTGTATATATGGGTGGTATAGGTATTGAGGAATCGGATACTCTTGATGTTCTAGGCATGAGAATTCAATGTGATGTTCGTTGGAACGCGCATGTTTTTCAAGTGTCGAAAGAAGCATTCAAGTGTCTTGGTTTTCTAAAACGGTGTAAAAATTACTTCACTCCTTCTGATCTCCTTAAAATCTATACCACTTACATCCGACCGAAAATGGAATACAACTCCCATATATGGGCAGGAGCTTCAAAGTCTATTTTGGAGCTACTGGACCGTGTACAAAGGAGGGCGTTGGCACTCATCAATGACAGTAGGGTATCCAACTCTATTGATTCATTGGAACACCATCGGAATGTGGGTTGTGTAACATTGTTCTATATATATTACCATGGGGAATGTTCTTCTGAGATTAGCGAACTTATATCAAGTGCCCGAGTTTCGGTTCGCTCTACCCGCTTCTCTAGTAGATCACATCCGTTTGTAGTCTATTGTCCAATTGACCGCACAACGCATTACAGTGAGAATTCGTTTATCAGTCGAACTAGCCGTATGTGGAATAAACTCCCCGCAGAGGTCTTTCCTGACAGTTATAATCTAATAAAATTTAAGTCAAATATCCACAAACACTACTCCCTCTTTCCTCCTCCCCACAACCTATTTTTCTGAAATCAACACAATGCACTGCACTTGTATGGGCCATCCCCTGAGTGTTGGTTAATATATTTAAAAAAAAAAAAAACATACCTATAGAGATTAACAAAGTCAAGTGCCACTTCCTTTTCTTCTAGAACTTTCGACGTGCCAATAAATCGAAAAGTTCTGTAACTATTAAATTATCCAAAATAAAAAGTGAATAATAGCATTAATCAACGAAAAAAATCAAAAATTTGCAAATTTGCAGAATTGTTCATTGTCACCACACAGTAGGAAAACTAGATTGGGGAACCTCGTGAAAAAGCATTTGGGGACGGTGGGTGAAATCGTCAAACGAGTTACGGACATCAGACATCCGTATACGGGAAATCTTGACAAACTTCAAAGTCTTCAACTTATCGATAGGTGCAACGCGACAAGGACATTTGCGGTTTCCATCAAATCGGCAAATGTTCTTGCATATACGGTCCCTTTTGTATATAAGAGGAAAAGGGAAAACTTTTCGAAATATTTTTTTTTTTTTTAAAGCAGAATATATAAAATTGTAAAAGCTGTTATAGAAGAAAAGAAAAACAATTCATATCACCTTATACATGCAACCAGAAAGTGAAGGAGTGGAAAGCTTGCACAAATCAATAAACGGAGAGAATACTAAGCTGCATCGTAAAACGCAAAAATGTTAAAATCCACCCGAAACTATTAATGTTAAAATTTATGCTTTTTTTTCTTTAAATTTATTAACCATGCAGTTAAATTTCAAGTAACGCAAAAACTTATACAGAACCCGTAATCATATCGATGTTAAAATTATACATCCAAAAGTCCTAGAACGGATATAGTCAATTCTATGTAGTAGCTAGCGCCTGCTTCTTGAGAATACTATTAATCATTAATTAATATAAAAATTTTCATAAACCCGGTCTGAGTCACTGTAATATAAGATATACCAGTATGCAAGAACATCATCTTGTTTAGCATTTTTCACACCATGAAACAACCACCAGAAATCGGATCGCTGAGGCCTCATCGTATTCCATCTAAAGTATTTGGGGTGAGTTACAAAAAATAACCAATTAACCTTTTAAATTTTATGACAGTGATAATTTTCTTGCATATTTATATATAATTCTTTTGTTTACGTCCGTGTACATCGGTATTTCTTTTGATGTTTACCTCTCAAAAGGGCTTTTACAGTCAATGATATTTGTTGAAATTGAACTGAATTTACATATATTAAAGATTAATATTTAACTACAAAAAAAATACTTTCTAAGTAAAATAATTTAAACGAATGCCTCGAAATGTTAAACGGCATTATACGACCAATGTAGTAAGTATCAATATATAATAATCTCCCTAAATTTTTTTTGCATTATAAATATATCAAACGTTTCTTTATTTACTTACCACTAAGTATGACAATAAAATTTGAATTCTTTTTAATGCATTGCTAGGCATTCATTTAATGCTTTCTTGTATGGAGTGAGTGGTCAGGGTGGGTCAAACGTGGGTTCCTAGAAACAAACTTAATTGTCACTAGGAAATTGGTAGGCGTGGGTAATGAGACACGATCTCAGATCATCGTAGAGATCATTGACGGCAAACTTTTGATTAATACCTTTTCAGTAGATTCATTTTCCTATTAACCATAATACAAGGGCTTTTGTTGTTTATTTTATGGTTATATCCGGTCCATTTCTAACGTAGTTTATTTTAATATATAATTTATACATATAGTCAGGGAGTCTACAATAAAATAATTGTAATGTTATTTAGACTAAACGTTGAAGACACGAACTCCCCCAAACTCGACTGATCGCTAGCGATAAAATGGCTCCCTACGTCTTCTTTCGTCTGGTCTCGAAAGCAATGTTTGTCGAACACCTTCAAAATTTGAAATCGTATGCATATACAATTAAAATTTACATTTGAACATTACATTAAATGGCGCCCAACGAGGGGCGAAAATTTTCCATTCAACGGTTTATTTTCGGTTCCTTAATTTTAATTTAGTTTATTAGATTTCATTAATGGCTTAGTGTTAAATAGTTTTTATCTTGATTTTTATTCATTTGAATAAATGAATAAGCTTTTATGGAATTTAAGATATTTGAGTGATATAAGGTCGAATAGTCTAACCGATTAGCCTCTGTGCATTACTTTCAAATGTTGTAAGAAAAATTTAAAAACTTATTCATCATTATGCAAAAGTTTTTAAATATTATTAATTCAAATATTTTTGTAGCTTGGTAATCAGCCACTAATCTTTGATTGGGAAAATGTTTATTTTGCAGAATGCATTAAAGCATCCAATAGAGAGTAGCTAGCCTAGAAGCCACAAAATTATCAGGCGTTGGCTAGTTTGTTACTTTTATATTAGAATTCTTAATTTTATAAATTTTCCTATAGACCAGATTGTGTTTTGTATTTATCAGAATTTGTCTAACCCTGATTAATTTCCCCAAACAAGAAAACAAACTTTTGTATAGAGAATTTGTTTACATATAACGGAATTATATTCACTATAAAATTTGAAATTTTTCGGAAATATTCGTTATAATTCAAATTTGTCTTTCTAAATTATCTTATTCTCTTTTAAGAGATAAAAAATTACCTTAAAATGCCACTTACACATTCTCCAAATTATACTGAGGTACAGCCTCAAGATCATACTGAGGATCAACCTCAAGATCAAGTTCAAAATTTACATCCAACTTTTTCATCTACTGCTCAAGCATCAGCCCAGCAGTTGCATCTTTTCCAATTTATCACATATGTTCAGAATTAATGAATGAAAAAATTGCGTGTCTGATTATAGTTTGTTGTAATCATGGCTTTCATAGAGCATGTATAGAAAATTATTTATCCAGTTATACACAATGTCCTATTTGTCAAATTACATGCGAGTTAGCAGATTTACAAAAGATAACTTTTCCAATTAAACAACCACCGAAACTTAAAGGTAGACCTCGAGGGGCGATGTCGAAACAACACAATACTAGAAGTTTCAGTAGGAATCTTTTTCAAGAAACCCAATCTGTAGTAGATCATACTTTGATGGAGCCACAAAGGCTAAGAACTCCTCATAATAACCGCAATTAACCGGAATAGTCCAGTTTTTCAAAGTAATAATCAAAACGATAATGCTAATCGATCTTCATCTAATAATTTGGCTTCTATGTCGTTAGACTACCGCGAAATTAACAAAATGATTGAGATGAATGTTACAAAAATTCTACAAAATTTAAATTTGAGACCCAATGTGTCAGTAGAGAGTACTTCCCACAATCATTTATCACCTTCCTTATTACGAAACAATAATGTACCATTAAATAATGGCCAACTTTTTCCTAATAGTTCACAGAATTATGTACCAATTACTCCTTCTGCTTTAAACCGAAATTCAGTTTATTCGACTTAATCAAGGTTTAATACGGACAAAATAACGTCAATAATTCAGAACTGGGGTTTAAAGTTTGATGGATCGTCCTCTTTTCGTGTAGAAGAGTTTCTTTATAGACTACGTGTTTTAACCCATGACAATTTGAAAGGTGATTTCAATGTAATCACAAAAAATCTTCACATTTTGCTGTCTGGTAAAGCTCGAGACTGGTTCTGGAAATATAAGCAAGTCGAACGGGTTGATTGGAATGAATTCTGCAATGCTATTAGTCGCAGTACAAAGACACGAAATCCCCATATGATATTCGTGAAGAAATACGAAACCGTAAACAAAAGCCCGGAGAGTCCTTTGATACTTTTTATGAAGCGGTTTCGAATATAATGGATCGTCTGCCAATACCTCTTTCCGACTCGGATTTGATTGAGATTATGACCCGAAATTTAAGACCTGATATTCGCTATGGATTATTATATGTGGAAGTTCAATCTTTCTCGCAATTAAGGAAATTAGTACAGAAGCGTAAAAGTTTTCTCAATGACGAATATGTAAGGAGGAATTTTACAGTTCGTAATTCAAATATTAATAATAGTGCATTTGCTTCTCGCAGGCAAATATCCGAGATTGATACTAATTTCGATACAGAACTTAATTCGACCGAAAGTCAAGCTACTTCAATTGACGCTGTTCAACAAAGGGATTCAATTCCTAAGTTTTGGAAGTGCGATCAACCTGGTCATCATTGGGAGGATTGTCTCCATGATCGGACCATATTTTGCTATGGTTGTGGTGCGAAAAACACATACAAACCGCAACGCCCGAATTGTTTGTCTCGTAGATCAAAAAACTACAAGCAAGTTCTGAAAAAGGAACTCAATTAAATTTTAAAGCAAATTTTTCCAATACTTCCTATATTGAACATGGTTTGCCGGAATTGACAAAGGATTCTACTCCTAACTTACATAATAAAACGATTTTGAATTCGGAGTTTGTTAACGACATCCCAGAGCAAGATTTCACTGGATATGATATTCTAAAACGAAATAGTCCAATTTCTCAAAATGATAGTGACTTAGAGAAAATAATTTACCCAAGATTGCCATATCACAAACGGTGGGAGCTCTATATTGCAAAATCCAATGAAATTTTTGAAAATTCATCAATTGCTAAATTAAGTGTCAAAAGCCCAAAACGTTCCACTATGCGATTAAGAAATTTTTACAAAACGAAAAAATTATGTACAAAACTACTTGTTTCAGCAATTGTGAACAACTCTAATGATCAACGATACTATGCTAAAATATCATTCCTAAATTATTCAGAATATGGTTTGCTATAAGATCCGAATTGGCTCATGAAGATTTCTCTAAACTTGAAAATTTCACTAATTGAACTTCGTTTGTAAAAACGGCGGATTGGAAATCACAACGAGTTATATGATGGCTAAATGTAAATATTTGTTATAAAGATACAGTTCGCCCTTTAAATCTATTTATTATTCCCACAATATAACAACGGGTGATATTAGGAATTGATTTTTGGAAGGCTTTTGATTTAGTACAAAATATAATTGCATCGGTAGATTTAATTGATAAAACGGGTTCTAACTTATGTCCGTCTGCATTGTGCGATGTAGAGGAAAAGTCCAATTGTCTGTCCGATACAAAAGAAAATACTGATTGTGAGTCAGACGAAATTTATTATCCTATACAAATGGTCAACAACAACAACTAAGAGCTGTAATCTCTCTATTTCCAAATTTCGAAAAGCAAGGATTAGGAAGAACTAGTTTAATTAAGCATGAGAAAGACGTAGGTAATACCAAGCCGATTAAGCAACGTTTTTATCCGGTTTCCCCGGCTGTAGAAAAATTGATGTTTGAGGAAATAGACCGTATGTTAACACTGGTTGTAACTGAACCCTCAAATTCACCTTGGAGTTCTCCAATGAGAATGGTTATAGAACCACACAAAGTCCGCCTCTGTCTGGATGCACGAAAAGTAAATTTGTTCACCAAAAAGGATTGAGGGAATCTTTTCGCGTCTTCCAAAAGCCAATTTGATTTCAAAGTTAGATCTCAAAGACGCATATTGGCAAATCGGTTTATCCGATGAAGAAAAACCTTTGACAGCGTTCACAGTTCCTGGTAGACCGCTATACCAATTTGTCGTTATGATATTTGGACTGTGCAATGCACCCCAAACGATGTGCCGATTAATAGACGAGATTATCCCAGCTGATCTCAAAAATTGTGTTTTTGGATATCTCGACGATTTAATAATAGTATCGGAAGATTTTACACAATACCTTGCAGTTTTATTGCGAATTGCAGAGCAATTCCGAAAAGCTAACCTCACGTTGAACATTTCAAAAAGTCACTTTTGCGTTGCCAGCGTTAAATACCTCGGTTATGTGATTGGTGATGGTGGCATCACCACTGATTCAGCAAAAGTAATTGCAATTCGCAATTGGCCAATTCCAAAAAACTTGAAGCAAGTAAGAGGATTTTTAGGTATAGCAGGATGGTACAGGAGATTCATTGCGAACTTCTCATCAGTAGTTTTTCCTATAACTGAAACGCTTTCAAGCAAAAATAAATTTTCTTGGACCCCGGAAGCCCAGATAGCTTTTGAAAAAATCAGGTCTCTTCTAAGTTCTTCACCGGTTCAACAACTAAGAGCTGTAATCTCTCTATTTCCAAATTTCGAAAAGCAAGGATTAGGAAGAACTAGTTTAATTAAGCATGAGATAGACGTAGGTAATACCAAGCCGATTAAGCAACGTTTTTATCTGGTTTCCCCGGCTGTAGAAAAATTGATGTTTGAGGAAATAGACCGTATGTTAACACTGGTTGTAACTGAACCCTCAAATTCACCTTGGAGTTCTCCAATGAGAATGGTTATAGAACCACACAAAGTCCGCCTCTGTCTGGATGCACGAAAAGTAAATTTGTTCACCAAAAAGGATTGAGGGAATCTTTTCGCGTCTTCCAAAAGCCAATTTGATTTCAAAGTTAGATCTCAAAGACGCATATTGGCAAATCGGTTTATCCGATGAAGCAAAACCTTTGACAGCGTTCACAGTTCCTGGTAGACCGCTATACCAATTTGTCGTTATGATATTTGGACTGTGCAATGCACCCCAAACGATGTGCCGATTAATAGACGAGATTATCCCAGCTGATCTCAAAAATTGTGTTTTTGGATATCTCGACGATTTAATAATAGTATTGGAAGATTTTACACAATACCTTGCAGTTTTATTGCGAATTGCAGAGCAATTCCGAAAAGCTAACCTCACGTTGAACATTTCAAAAAGTCACTTTTGCGTTGCCAGGGTTAAATACCTCGGTTATGTGATTGGTGATGGTGGCATCACCACTGATTCAGCAAAAGTAATTGCAATTCGCAATTGGCCAATTCCAAAAAACTTGAAGCAAGTAAGAGGATTTTTAGGTATAGCAGGATGGTACAGGAGATTCATTGCGAACTTCTCATCAGTAGTTTTTCCTATAACTGAAACGCTTTCAAGCAAAAATAAATTTTCTTGGACCCCGGAAGCCCAGATAGCTTTTGAAAAAATCAGGTCTCTTCTAAGTTCTTCACCGGTTCTGGTAAATCCAGATTTCTCAAATAAATTTTATTTACATTGTGATGCTAGCGACCATGGTATTGGTGCTGTGCTTGTAGAGTTAGATTCAGATGGTCAAGAAAAAACCAATAGCTTATATGAGCAAAAAGCTGAACTCAGCGCAAAGAAACTACAGCGTTACCGAACGAGAGTGCCTCGCTGCCTTAGAAGGCATTTATAGATTTAGATGCTATTTAGAACTACAGGAATTCGAAGTGATCACAGATCACTCCAGTCTTGTATGGCTAATGCTACAACCGAATCTAAGCGGCAGCCTCGCTCGTTGGGTGCTGAAGTTGCAGGCCTTTAACTTTACTATTAGCTATCGTAAGGGAAAGCACAATGTGGTTCCAGATGCTCTTTCTAGACTACACAGTGATGAGATTTCCACAATTGAATTTTGTGCTCCTGAGATTGATTTGACTTCTCCGTTCTTTGATTTTCCAGAATATGGAAGCTTGAAAACAAAAATTCGTGAAAATCAAGAAAAATATCCTGATGTCAAAATTGTCGATCGGTTCGTGTATATACGAACAAATCGTTATGATGGTGTCGAAGAAAATGAACAAAATTGTTGGAAACTGCCGATTCCTAAGGGCTTAGCCAAAGATTTGATAGCTCGCTTTCATAATTCGCCGTCTGCTTCCCATGGTGGTATGTCCAAGACCCTGGATCTGCTGAAACGTTTATTTTTCTGGCCTGGCATAGTTCGCGACGTACGTGATTTTGTGCGCAATTTTAGTATTTGTAAATCTACTAAAGCACCCAATTTCAAAATGAAGCCTACGATGGGCCAACAACCGATATCTATAAGACCTTTTCAAAGACTCTATATAGATCTGTTGGTACCATATCCCGGAAGTAAATCTGGCCACATAGGGCCAGTAAATTTCATTGGTTACAACCCTTAAGAAAATTTACTGCAACAACTATTAAAGAATTTTTGGAAAAACACGTTTCTCATGTTTATGGGGTACCCGAGACAATTGTGAGCGATAATGGGTCCCAATTTAAGGCAAATGACCTTCATGCGTTTTTTTTACCACCTTTGGTATTAACCATGTTTACACTGCTTTATATTCGCCACAGGCAAATGCGTCAGAGCGTGTTAATCGTTCTTTAATTTGTTCAAAACAGTTTAGAAAAACGATTTAACGCAAAATTGGCACCTTTGTTTTTTCCAGCAAAAATTAAAGAGAAACTTGGTAATCATTATTTTATTCTAAAAGATTTATTTGGCAAAGTTGTCGGAACCTTCCATGCAAAAGACCTGAAAATAATTCAAAATAATTCCCAAATTGAAATATATCAATGTTCTATATATATCTTTTAAAATGAATTCAACCCAAAAACTCTGAATCTATACTAACAAAGAAATAATTTGATTCTGGCTAATATTTTATTAAGATAAAGATAAAAAACAATATTATCCAGTTTTGTAACACACGATTTGGTACAGCCTTTCCATCTATACCATAAGTAACAATACAAAATCGGATTTTTCATTTCCTGTTTTTTCTGTACCCATACTGTTAAATGTTATTACTCGTCGTAGTTAAGAATAAAAGCTTTCGCTTATCAAATAACATAACCATTGTGAGTTCAGTACGATAAAGAGAATTTAGCGAAGTGTTAAACCTTTGTGTTATAGCAAAAATCACAGTGATGGGCATGCATCCAAATGGATATTAAATTATAATAGGTAGAAGTGGTTAATACCAGTTTTGGCTAAAAATGGGTAGAATGGGTGGATTTGGTACAATGGGTTAAATAAGGGTAAAGTACAATCAGGCTGTGTTTAGTAGGCAAAGAGTGTGAATAACTGGGTATTAATTACTTTATTTAAGGTTCGTAGGTGAATAACATTCAACATACCTATAGAGGTTAACAAAGTCAAGTGCCACTTCCTTTTCTTCTAGAACTTTCGATGCCAACAAACGTGCCAATAAATCGAAAAGTTCTGTAACCATTAAATTATCCAAAATAAAAAGTGAATAATAGCATTAATCAACGAAAAGAACTACAAGTGAAAATTTGCATAAAATCGAAACAAATCTTTAAAAGCGGCTAAATTTTGCAAACTAAACAAAAGGGTATAAAACCTTTGTTTAACTTGCAATAGTTAATACTAACATCAACTTTAGTAAAACCCTTATCATACCAGAATTAAATTGAACAAAGAAATGAGTGAACGAATTCTCTAAGAATTGTTCATTGTCACCACATAGCAGGAAAACTAGATTGGGGAACCTCGTGGAAAAGCATTTGGGGACGGTGGGTGAAATCGTCAAACGAGTTACGGACATCAGGCATCCGATAGGTGCAACGCGACAAGGACATTTGCGGTTTCCATCAAATCGGCAAATGTTCTTGCATATACGGTCCCTTTTGTATATAAGAGGAAATGGGAAAAACTTTTCGAAATATTTTTTTTTTTAAAGCAGAAAATATAAAATTGTAAAAGCAGTTATAGAAGAAAAGAAAAACAATTCATATCACCTTATACAAGCAATCAGAAAGTGAAGGAGTGGAAAGCTTGCACAAAACAATAAACGGAGAGAATATTAAGCTGCATCGTAAAACACAAAAATGTTAAAATCCACCCGAAACTATTAATATTAAAACTTATGCTTTTTTTTTTTAAATTTATTAACCATGCAGTTAAATTTCAAGTAACGCAAAAACTTATACAGAACCCGTAATCATATCGATGTTAAAATTATACATCCAAAAGTCCTGGAACGGATATAGTCAATTCTATGTAGTAACTAGTGCCTGCTTCTTGAGAATACTATGAATCATTAAATAATATAAAAATTTTCATAAACCCGGTCTGAGTCACTGTAATATAAGATATACCAGTATGCAAGAACATCATCTTGTTTAGCATTTTTCACACCATGAAACAACCACCAGAAATCGGATCGCTGAGGCCTCATCGTATTCCATCTAAAGTATTTGGGGTGAGTTACAAAAAATAACCAATTAACCTTTTAAATTTTATGACAGTGATAATTTTCTTGCATATTTATATATAATTCTTTTGTTTACGTCCGTGTACATCGGTATTTCTTTTGATGTTTACCTCTCAAAAGGGCTTTTACAGTCAATGATATTTGTTGAAATTGAGCTGAATTTACGTATATTAAAGATTAATATTTAAGTTAAAAAAAAATACTTTCTAAGTAAAATAATTTAAACGAATGCCTCGAAATGTTAAACGGCATTTTACGATAAATGTAGTAAGTATCAATATATAATCTCCCTAAATTTTTTTTTGTATTATAAATCTATCTAACGTTTCTTTATTTACTTACCGCTAAGTATGACAATAAAATTTGAATTCTTTTTAATGCATTGCTAGGCATTCATTTAATGCTTTCTTGTATGGAGGGAGTGGTCAGGGAAGGTCAAACGTGGGTTCCTAAAAGCAAACTTAAGTGTCACTAGGAAATTGGTAGGCGTTGGTAATGAGACACGATCTCAGATCATCGTAGAGATCATTGACGGCAAACTTTTGATAAATACCTTTTCAGTAGATTCATTTTCTTATTAACATAATACAGGGGCTTTTGTTGTTTATTTTATGGTTATTTCCGGTCCATTTCTAACGTTGTTTATTGTAATATATATTTCATATATATAGTCAGGGAGTCTACAATGAAATAATTGTAATGTTATTTAGACTAAACGTTGAAGACACGAACTCCCCCAAACCCGACTGATCGCTAGCGATGAAATAGCTCGCTACGTCTTCTTTCGTCTGGTCTCGAAAGCGATGTTTGTCGAACACCTTCAAAATTTGAAATCGTATGCAAATACAATTAAAATTTACATTTGAACATTACACCATCTATATATAAAAATTGGCAGTCTTTCAATAAATCTTAGAATAGCAGACATCAGTCTAAACTCAGACTGACTGGCGTTGAGTTTTTGTAATTCGTGGAGTTTGATATTAATGGACCTATTGTCTATTGACCAAGGTGGTAGTAATTTTGATTTAGAATTGTAATCGGATATATGTATTGGTATATTTATTTTTTTGCAGTTATCTATTCCTTGAAATTGTTGATGGTATTTTATGTATCTTTTTAGACTGTTTTACCGTTTTTGTTTGTTTGATAGGGATGTTAGTGCCGTAAGGTAAAATCCTGAATTTTCTCTTTGTGTGTATAAGGTTTTGATATTCTCTTCGAAGAGCATGTTATTGATAGGAGTTGAACGCAACGCGCCGAATGTAGTTTTATAGCTAAATTCAGTACATATTCGATTTTTCTAAGTTGCTTTCTAGGAGCATAACCGAATAAAGTTAGGCCGTAGTTGATAGGGCTTTGGTAATTGATAAAAGGGAGTTGGTATTACAGTTAAATCCCGGACTTGAGAGGCACTTTATAATGTTAAGCCTTTGTGTTAGTGAAGTCAGTAAGTAGCCTAAGAGGTCATTCCATTTGTAACGTTTATTTATAAGTATGCCCAGTATTCTTAAAGTATCAACTCTCAATAATGAGAAGCTCGAAGAGATTATCCAGGTTTAAGGTTAGATTTTTCTTCCTCTCTGGACTAATTATCAAATTAAAATTGTCAGCATAGGCACAAAAATCAATGTCCTTATAAAGGGATTTTATTGAACTTAGTTTATTGTATGCTATAATGAAGAGAATGACTGATAATGGGGAACCCTGAGGTATTCCATTAAAGTGAAAGGCAGAAGAGTAGCAGGTTTGTATTTTTATTGTAATTTTCCTCTTGGTGTTGAAATTGATTATGTATCTGATAATCTTTGGACCTACTTTCCAATCGACTAATTGTTAGACTATAGACTGTGTACCTACTTTGTCAAATGCGCCTTCGAAGTCTAGCGATACTATGGTCGCATGTTTTCGTGACGGGAGGCATTTACCAATTTGATAGTCTACAAAAAGTAGACTATAAATTGTCGAACTCCCCTTTCTAAAAACGCATTGACGGTTAATAAGTAGTTTGTTGGAAGAGACAAACCACCATAACCTATTGGCAATTATTTAATCTAAGACTTCTGATAAAAAATGATTTAAAAATGATTTCTGATAAAAATGATTTTTAAAAAATGATATGAACTAACCGTTGTTTTGCTATTTCCAGGCTTCAGAATTGGAATAACAACGCTGTTCTTAAATTGTTGGGGAATGTAGTTTGAGAATATCTTATAAAGCTTCAGTACTCTGATTATCATATTAGTGGTAGCCTTTCCAGCACTTTATATGAGATACGATCCATTCCGGGAGTTTTTCCTTTTAGTTTATTCAGTGTTGAGATTAACTCAACACTCCAACAACTGAAACATGCCCTGAGGCATATACTTCATTTTTTTTATTTCATTGAAAGGTTGTTGAGAATTTCGAATAAGAAGAATTTTCTGACCAAAACTTTCTAAATTCCTTACTTATTTCAAATTTTTCATTTAAAATTACATCCGGGTTGTCCAGAGAAGAGATGCAGTCTATGTTCTGTGTGACTTTGTAGCCAGTAAAGTTGCTGATGATTGTCCAGATTATATCGATTTTGGGTTAATTGTAAAAGTAAAAGAGGTGATAGAATTTGTTTTTGATATCTTAATTTTTCGTTTGTATAAAACATTGGCTCTTTTGTAGTTTAGCAGGTTTCTTTGGGTCATATTTCTTTTAAATATATGCCATAATCTATTTTCTTCTAATTTCAAATCCTCTAACTCTTTGTTTCTGATTTTTGATTAAAATTGTGGTATGGATACGTTAGCAGACTGAACAATTATTTTACAGATGTTTGCTATTTCTAGATTAATGTTACCAGATATAGGTTTCTGACGATCTATGGCATTGCATTGTTCTCGATATTTTGGTCAGTTAGCCTTACTGGTGTTAAGTTTTGGTTTACTGAAAGAGTTTTCAGCTGTCAAACTATGAAATAGCGAAATTATAATGGGAAAATGATCACTTCCACAAAGATTATCTATTGTTTTCCACTCAGCTTGGGAAGCTAAACTAGGGGAGCAGAAAGATAAACCAATATGAGAGAATGTTTTGTGAGTATTTAGATGGGTTGAGGATTTGTCGATAAGTAGAACAAAATCTGAGTTGTTAATGAAGTTGGCTAAAATAATTCCCTTTCAGCTTTTAGAAGCGAAGTCCAGTTTTTTGAGGGCTATTAAAGTCTCCACTTATAATAGCTGAAATATTAGAATTAAAAACATTTTCAAGATTTCTAGTGGATGAATTTGCGTTAGGTGAAATATAAGCGCTGAAAATATTGAATTTAACTTTTGAAATAATAACATTGTGTATAATAAGAGTATATTTTGTATGTACATATATATGAACTTCAGTAATAATGAAAGTAAGAGGGAGATGATATTAAAAAAATTAATTAACTTAAAACAATTAAGAGATGTAACGGTAGTGGAATTTATAAACAGTAAAATTACATGTGAAAGAGGGCGATGTTCATTTGTTAGTATTAGATGGTATTTAGTTAAGATAGCGATGTAAAGTTAAGATTAAGAGAGAATATTGATTTTAGACCAAACTCATTTGTTTTATGTATTATAGAGCGTACGTAGGCTTTCTTTTGGTCAATTTTATTAAATGTAAAATAAAAATTCTTTATTTCATTATTTCCCGGCGTTTCGTTGAGTTTTCGTCAACATCTTCAGGGTCATTTTATTTTGAATCTAACACAAAGAAGAAAAAGAAGCAATCAATATAAAGACATAAAACATTAAAAATAATTTTCCTTTACATGAATTTTTAACTTATAATATTAATAAAAAATTATTGATGTATATTGACATCACAACTTGATTGATTTTAAAACACAGTATATATAAATAAACAAATAAGTAAACTTTTGAAAAACTAAAAACTAAAACATTTATATCACAGAATCTAACTCTAGTATCACACTGCAAACGAATATATAAAGTTTATGTTGTCAATGTCTTCCTTGTTGTTCATTGTCTTGTCTATTTTTGCTGTATTCTCTATTGTATATCTTGTGTTGCTATTTTTTTCCTTGTCTAATATTATAACTTCGTTTAGATCAGCTGTATGATTGGATTCTCTTATAAATATATTGTGAGAGTCCAGTTGTTTCTCTCCCTTTTTTGATGTCTGTTTCATGTTCTTTGATTCTTGTTTGTAAGTTTCGTTTTGTTGTGCCTATGTATACTCTCCCACATTCTTGTTCTTTGTTTCCCAAACATTTAGTTTCATAAACTACGTTGTTCTGCTGAAATTTGTTTATTGTTGATTTCTTGTTTGTGAATATTTTGTTAAGTGTTTGATTTGGTTTATAAGCTGGGAATATATTGTTGTTGTTTGTTATTTGTTGTAGATTGTGTTTATTTGTTAGGCCTGGAATATATCGTATACTGCAATATTTTAAAGATTCATTGCTGTCTATAATTTTAATATTTGATTTTTCTATGGAGCATTGTTTTTTCTGTAATAAGGTGTTTATAAGATTGTTTGGATAGTTGTTCCTTTGGAGTATATGTCTAATTTTTTGTATATTTTGATTGTGAAATTGTTTGTTACTGATGTCTAGAACTCTATTTATGAAATTGGTGACTGTGTTTATTTTTTTGGTTTTTCGATTGTGATGAAAAATAATTAATCATTCTTCCGGATGCAGTTAGTTTTGAATACCAATCTGTAATTATTTTGAGAGAGTTGACTGAAAAAATTATAAGAATTATAAGAATGAAAAGAAAAATGTTAAATATTGAGTGAGGAGTTGATGTAAATGAGAGGAACAAATTTAACAATGTGTAATATTGACATAATAGTTGAAAATATAAGAGAGAAATGGTAGAGATGGATTTATAAATTGTTATTGTTTGATTACAAAAATAATTTCCCTTTGAATAATTGAGTTGAAGGGAAAAGTAATATTTAGATAATTTATAAATTAACATATTGGGAGATTTAAGAGTTTTATTTGTTACTTATTTCTTTTGGATTTACTGGTGGCTATCTTGATTTTATCTTTAAGTCTTTTTGGGTAGTATTAGTGCTTTGTTTCCACCCTTCTTTTGGGAATATGTACTAAGATGGTCCATGTTCATTTCAGATAGGGAATTATCCATATCAGTTATTAGCTGGAGTAATCTGTGAAGAGACGTGATTGACTTCTGTTGGCGGATGCACTGAAGAAGAGCGGTTGCCGTTGATTGTATTTGTTACCGTAGAGTAGAAAGCATTTGTTTGTGGATGACGTTATATAAAGTGGTAGCATTTTTCCTACTATTTCCTGCGTAGCGATGAAATGACACTCTGTGTCGTTTGTTGCATGTTTAAATTCTTCAATATTGGAGGTCACATCTCTCATTTAGTTCAATGTTGGTATGAAAAGTATTTGAGCAATTAGCGAATATTTTTTTCATTTTTAAACACTTTGGCGACATGTCCGTACTGCAAACAGTTTTTGCATTTTAGTGTTAGAGGTATATAGGGTCGAACTTTTACTTTTTCATATCCTATAGCTAACTCATTCGGCAAATTAGTAGAGGCGAAGTTTATTATAGTAAGCCCTGTTCCTTTAAGAGATCCTTCAACATACTTCATAATTTTATGAACATTGGCTACATTTTGGTCTTTTAATTCGGACAAAATTTCAGTTTCGTTGATTCCGCGTAGGTCGTTGGAATAGATAACTCCTTTTGCAAAGTTAAGTCCTGGGTGTTCCTTTAATTCAATTTCGATTTCAGAGGGATGCCGACTGAATTAGATTGTTCGCTTGACCAAGTGATTTGGTTTGTAACAAAATAGTACCATTAAGAAGCTTTTTGTATTGCAAAACTTCCCCACCAGCAACGTTATCAATCACTTTTTTTTATCAGGATTGAAGAAACATTGGTAAGTGTTTCAGCACTGGTGAGTCTTTCCATGACTAAATATTTTTCACCGGGAGATATAATATTCATTTCTCTAAATATCTTAAATGTAATAAGTGGTCAACCATGGTCAGGTGGAACTCGTAACTACAATCAAGATAATTTCGTTAATCTACTTGCTTATTTCTGGCTTAACGTCGATGAACATGTTGTTATACGCTATTATATTATCAAATAATAAAAATTGTAAATAATTTGAATTATGAATAAAATAATACTGATTCATGATCCTTGGGAAAAGCGGCATGAATATGAAATTGTTTTTTTCTCCCCAGCTAACTCTGGATATGGCAATGTTGAATCTCAACCCGGGCGTCATGCGTATTAACATATAACCTACTCTTCATGCAAGATATTAAAATACCATACAGTAGGCAAAAAAATAAAAAAAAAACATATCAAATGTTATCAAGACAATGGTAAAGATGGAGCACCATTATAGGTACACTTTTCCCTCCCTACTGAACTAAAGTCAGACTCCTAGACAGTCGAAATACCCGTTGTTTCCCTTACTGTCCCTAATTATGACCGTGGAAGTCATTCCCATCACGACAAAGGCTTTAGAATTTCATAGTTTAAAAATTCATATACATTAAATTTATTGGAGAAGACTGTAAGAAATATTGAAAATAGTAACTTTACTTTTGTTACAACAATGAAATAATATTGCTCGTGGAGAGTCTTATTCATATAAAAAGATTATTTTAACATTTTTAATAAACCTTATTAGTAAAATGGGGAATACGATGGAATCGGACTGACAAACTAATAATAAGAGTTATATTGATTTACAAAACTATAAGAATAAGAGAGGTTTAGTTGATCATTACTCGCAAATCATAATTTAGATGGCATTTCAATATTCGCGATGTTCCATTTGTTGGGCCCAGCAAGGAGTGTATGTAGCGTTGAATGCACTTAAATAATGTTGTTAAACAATTAGTTCTAATTCAAGAAGTTATTTATATCATACATATACATATATTATTATATTTGAAGAATATATGTTTTAAACTTAAAATTTTTAAGTTATTTAAATTAAATTTCAACCTGGGTATTTGTATTATTGAGGTATAAATATTACAATAATTGAAGTTGAAATTGAAAATTTATTATTGAGTTTTTATATACATTAGAGTTTAAATGGGGACTAGTAAAAGAAAGAAATACTGAGCAAAGAAAAAAAAACGGTTTGATATTATTAATAATTAACAATTATTTAACAATAATAATAAATCGCTTTAAAAACACAATAAAAGGATAAGTATTTTCATTTAAGAACGTAAACCTCTTAACAAACCTTGAGACCAATTTCGCCACAACATTCGCATATGCTGATACCAGGCAGGTAAATCATGACGATTAGTCCTTTCATCAGCAGCAGGTTGGGCGGGTGCCCTGATTAAATTGGGGTTTATCTCCTCTCCTGTAACCGCCTATGTTTCTTGCTGTTTTCTGTATAGATTTTCGTATTATATCGGCTTCTAGTAAAGACTTTGGATTCACATGGACTGTTGGATCTATAATAGGCTCATTATTGGTATTTAACCATTTAGGTTGCACAACTTGTCGAGAAGAACGTGGCCATACAACGATTTGAGGTTTATGATCTGTATTTGATGATGATTTTCCCGTAAAATAGGCCAAGGCAATATAACATCAAAACCAGTGGCAATTAGATATATAAAATATTTTTAGTTTGGGAAAATTCCATGTTTTCCGACATAAATTTATTTATTAATATTTAAACGAGGTTATACAATTGAATTTATTTTCTTAGTTTATTAAGACCACGGAATGTACTTAAAACGCGTTGTTCACTTTGCCACTTTTTCTTTTTTATTAATATTAATTACGAAAACAATAATGTACAAGAGTCTGTCTTTTGTAAGTCTAATGTTGGAGAATCAATTATCATATTACCATATAAGGTAATAAAATTGAGATTTTTTTTTGTTGGAGCAAAATGCAGTACAGTGTTTACCATATATATGTGTACGTAAGAAATTTTGTATGCAATTACTCAAGTTCTAAACCAAAAGCGAAGAATTTTATATCATGATAGAATGTTGTAGAGTATCATGATACGAATTGTTTAAATTTTGAAAATTGGAAACAAAATTCGTAACAAACCTGCTTCGTCCTTCGAATTTTTTTTTTTACATAAAGTGACGAACAGGAAAAGAATTTGGTTTTCTTTTTTTTCAAGGTGGTTACGGTCTTATCAGTTTTAGTTATACACTGATGTGTACATTACTATTTTACCAATTCAGTCAGGTACGGGTGATAATGATATTTACAATTTTTATTATTATGTGGCCTGTACAATAGTATGGCACGACCCACGAAAAGCCGGACAAATTTTATGATTTTATATTAGAGGTGTGATATCTACCTACATATTTCCCTCTTAAATCTTCTAAATCATATAAAGTATTACCAATCTTATCTCTAATCTTACATTTAATATATTTTGGCAAAAACTTTTTATCAATTTTTTTGATCATATTGCTAAGAATGTGATTTTTTCTGTATACATTTAGCCTTTTGAAAGCTTCTAGTTCTGGCTCGAAGATTATATGATTTACTTGCCTTTTCATGAGCAAGATGTAAATTTTTCTGAATTTTGTCTCTAACATTGTTCAATTTATCAATATTGTTTAAAATATTAAAGTCTTCACCAGACAAACAACCTAGCTTTTCTAAAATTTTGTACGATGAGCCATGTTGTACCATATTCTGGCCAAATACAGCATAGTACGGGGAGCATTTAATTGATGAATGATAATCACTTCGTAAACCGGAGAGGATTTGAGGAATATATGTGTCCCAATTGCTATGGTCCTTGTGATCTTGTAAGAAGCATCTTATCTTTGTAATTATTTCGCGATTTGTGCATTCAGACGCATTCGCCTGTGGTGCGTAAAAACCCGTAGTTATGTGCATAATATCATGTAATTTAAAAAATGACTTCAGTTCGTTTGATACAAATTGTTTACCGTTATCATTATGCACATATCTTGGGTTCCAAATGTTGGAAAAATTTCCGTTTGGAGAAACCTAATTACATTTGCAGAGGTTGCAGATTTAAGCGGTTTTAAAAATATAAATTTAGTAAAATGATTTAGGCAGATAAAAATGATCGTATTTTTGGCTTTTGTGGAGGGGTAAGGACCCAAAAAATGGCAATAAAATCTTTCGAATGGTCTAGTTGTTAAAAATTTGTTTCCCATCGGGGATTTAGAAATTTGATTAGGTGGTTTTACGATTTTACATTTCTCACATTGTTTGATGTAAGTTTTTATGTCATTAACCATTGTAGGCCAAAAGTAATTTTGACGAACTCTAGCTAGTGTTTTGGCAAATCCACCATGACATGCAATCACTGAATCGTGAGCAGATCTTATGACATATTCACTCAAAGAACGTGGAATTTAAAGACGCCACAAACCGCCTTCCTCATTTTTTAATCCCTGTCTAAATTTTATTCGTTTGTAAACAAAGTTTTCAGATAAACAAGGGTCTAGCAAGAAATGCTTATTTTCGGATACAGTTCTCCTCAGCACTTGATATTCATTATTATTAAATTCGGAGGAGGTGAAATCTATTTCCAATGGCTCGTCAGATAGTGTCAGCTCATCCATATCCATTGGAGATATACAGTCAGGCACAACATTTAATGAACCCTTTCTGTGTTAAATTTTAAAATCATATCGTTGTAGCTTAAGACTCCAACGGGCCAAACGACCGCTTAGGTCTTTTTGTGTCATAAGCCATTTGAGCGAAGAGTGATCCGTGATAATACGAAATGCTAACCCTTCGATGTATGGTCTGAACCTGTCCACACAAACAATCGCGGCCATACATTCGAGCTCAGTGACCGTATAATTTCTCTGGGCCTTGTTCAATTTTTGAGAAACAAACGCTATGGGGTGTTCTCTGCCCTGTTCGTCGTACTGAAACAGTACACCACCTACGCCAATTTTCGAAGCATCACATTGAATTACAATTTCACGATCATAATTAGGTTGTGCTAATACAGGTGCGGATGATAGCGCTTCCTTAAGTTTTTCAAAAGAAATTTTTGCCAAATCGGTTAATTGAAATGTTTTCTGTGATTTTCTTAAGCAATCGGTCAAGGCGCCTGCAAGTTCTGAGAAGTTATTTATAAAGGCCCTATACCAATTGGCCATGCCAATAAACCTACGAACTTGCTTGGGAGTTTTTGGCAAAGGGAAATTTTTGATTGAATCTACTTTTTCTGGATCCACCTTTAAGCATCCATTACCAACGATGTAGCCCAAATAACGAATTTCTTTTTGACAAAAAGAACTTTTGTTTACATTAATCGTTAATTTAGCTGCTTTAAGGCAAGAAGCGACTCGCTAAGAAGTTTCATATGTGACTCAAAGTTAGGGCTACAGACCAACAAGTCATCTAAATAGATTAATACATGTTCTCTTAACCGTGAAGGTATAACATGGTCCATAAGTCGACTCATTACAGAGTCCAAATGGCATATATTTATAATGATATAATGGTTTGCCTGGAATTACAAAAGCCGTTTTTCCTCGATGTTTCGGTAAGTCTTATTTGAAGGAAAGCATCTTTAAAATCGATACCGCTTATGAAAAATGTATCTTTTAATCTACTTAACAAGCCATTTATATGGGGCAAGGGGTAAGAATCCTTTTTCGTCACAGCGCTTAGCTTTCGAGAATCGATACATAATCGCACTTTTCCAGGCTTTCTTACTAAAACTGCAGGAGAACACCACGGAGAGTTCGATTCCTCGATAACACCCATATTCAAAAGCCTTTCAATTTCCTTATTTGCTTCCTCTTGCCTTGGACGAGATAAGGGATAGTGCCTACACTTTATAGGAATCGCATCTCCTGTGTCTATATGGTGTTCCAATAAGTCAGTACACCCCAGACCAAGTTTTTAATATGATGGAAACTCAAAAATGGTTTTCTCAAGTATAATGTTTTGATCTGGTGAAAGGCCATGAAAGTTTTTATTTGGTTTTGAGCCACCTCTACTGCGGAAATGGTATGAACAATTTCGGGAGCTAATGCAAATTGTTGCTAAAAGTTTATTCCAAAGTACGCCTCTTGACTAAGTGATGGAACCAAATATAAATCTATGTAATCTATGTAATGTACAGAATTAAATAACGTTTTGCTTATCGCCATTAGCGGTATTTAAAATGATTTCAAAGATCTATAAGGGATTTTATTTCTTTCAACAAAAGACAAACAATTCTTACCTAAAGCAGATACATTTGCTCCTGAATCAAGTAATCCCATTAAAGATTCATCAAAAACTTTTGCTTTGGCAAATGGTCGATCATCAGATCCATGTATTATAGCAGATTCTAGAATTTTCTGAAAATTATTTCTATTTTTGAATCGCTGTCTACATTTCATTATTTTAAGTGGAGGTTGTCTAATTAACGAATATGTTTGATTTTTAAAATCAAGGCTATACTGTTTTCTTTTGTGCAAGGTGTCAAAAGAATTATCTGTTTGTGTGGATACTTCTTTAAAGGTCATTTCGTTGAATTGTATTGGTCTGAATAAAATATTGGAAGAGTTAGGGGTGTATAGTTTCGTTTCAAAACTAGAACTTATTTCAAACTCGGGGTTTGTTGGGATGGACGAGTGTCCCCGGTAGCCATTTCGCCCATTCTGTGGGTCCCTGGAATCCATGTTTATTTGGACATTTTGGCGTTACGACTCCTTTTTGTCCACACTTAAAACAAAATGGTTTCCTAATTTCTTCGGAACAATAAATGTAAATGCCCTGCCCGATAGACATGCAGTTCCAACATTGAATTTTCGAATAATCATATTTATTTCTGTTTGTAGGAAATTGCAGGGCTTCAATTTGCGGGTCAATTATAGATGAATCGCCTTTGTCGGTAAAATTTGTTTCTAATTCGCTTACATTACGATTCTGACTTGGATTCAGCTTTACGGGCTTTGTCTCTTAGATCGTTAAGAGATTTTGCTTCTGCACTAAATAACAAAAATCTTAAGTTTGGGGTTAAATTACTTTTTATAATATCAATTAACGTATTATCAGGTAACGGATTTTGAAGTCTAAGATTCACTGAAACTATAGTTGTATGGAAGTCGTCATATGTTTCTTTGTATTGTTGCTTACGCAACGAAATTTTTACCAATATATCATGGTCAGACTCTAAATGTCCAAATTCTTTAGCCAGAGCTGTACGTAGGATTTGAAATGTGACACATCGATTTTGTTTTGTAAACTGCCAGTACCACGTTTCAGCTTTGCCTTCTAAAAGTACGTGAAAATTTGACAACAAGTGCTCCTCGGAACATTTAGAACGTAAAGAAAGTGTTTCGACTTTAAACAGGAAATCAGATACAGAGCCGGAACCGTCGTATGAAATCTTCCACTTTTCTATTTTAACATTTGAATCTGACGAACGATCTATATCTGTATTTGGTTGGTTAAAGTTTGAAGGTAACTCAAATTGTGCTCGAGTATTTGCAGTATTATAATGAATATTATGGACAATAAATTGGGTGTCCTAAGCAAATTGCTATTAGAATGATTGTAAGAAGGTATAGTTTCCTGCTGTCTTTGAGAATTGGAAAAACTTCCATTACCAACTTGCGAAATGCTGTCTTTCAGGGCCGATAATTCTTTCCTGAAATCTTCGCGATTATTTCTCATTGTTTGTTCTATTAAAACCATTAAAGAATCAAATGATATAGCAGAGCTAGAACTTTTGTTTCGACATTAGCAACTAACGGATGAATATTGTTCGAACCAGATTGCTGCTTAGGTTCGGAAGTTAAAGCATCATTTGGAGTTAAAGCAAAAGCTCCTAAGGAGTCTGTATTGCTTGGTTCCATTATCACTGGTGGAATTGAAGACAGATGATTAGAATTTAACTGCAAATTATTAAATTCACCGGATGAATTTGTATCTTTAGCAAAATTGGTATGAGCTACTAACGGTGTATTGATATTAGGTGATGGACTAGGAATTAAAGATCGAGGTTTTGAATTTTTAGCTACAGGAGAATGTACTATTCTTGATCTGTTTGTTTTGATGTTTGTAATAGTTGGAGAATATACCACACGCGATTTGGTTGGTTATTGACCGATATCGTCTATCAATTCGATTGGTATATTATTACCAGATGCAGATGAGCCTCTGCCACGACCCCGACTAAGTGCATTGTTACTACGATCTTAATTTAAGGAACTACTACTAGAACTACGATTAATTTTTTTATTTACAGCGCCACGACTAGAACTTCTAGTTTTCATAATTACTCATTACTTCAAAAAAAAATGTCAAAGCTTAGAAAGAAAAAAAGGATCGGAAACTTGTTATCACCAACAAATTTTTAGAAACGGAATCAAATTATTCAGATCAAAAAAATATATATATGTAGTATATAAAAAAAATTAATGTTCAAATAATAAGTCTCATAAAATGTCTGGGAATGACAACTACAAAGAAATATGAATCTACAAAAAAATATTTATGTCATAAAAAAAAAGCAGCGAATTTTGCCTAAGCTAAATATCGGTTTACTTTTTCTTAGAAAGTTTATCCAGTAAACAAATAAATTTGATTGTGCTTTAAAATCAAAAAAACTACAGCACTTAGACTTATTAAAGTCTATTATGGACTTGAAATTTGATTTAAAACAATGACTGTGTTATATACAGATGCAACAACTACCAAAACCGTATTTTCAGAAATCGGACTCTCTAATGTTACACGGAATTCAATGTTGTTAAATATTTAAATGCAATTTCCAGAAGTAATGCAACTAGATTCAGACTTCAAATCCAAAAATTTCTAGGACTCTTACAATGAAATCGCATTTGATGGCGTTAAAACAACTATATACTTAAAAGAATTTTAAATTTTATCATTTAACCAAATTGTCAAATTTATTCATAAGAATTTAGTAAAAAATTTCTTAATTTCAAAAGGATGTTATATCAGAAACTGTAATCCACAATCTTTCTATCTTTGGGCGCCGTATATGTAGTACGTGGTGCCATATACGTTACGCAAATATTAAATTACCACCGCGAATTAATCGACTGAAGAAAAAAAATTTTTTTCTCGAAACACAAGATGAAAAATAATTGTACGTTCTAAATAGACTGCCTCACGTTGGGCGCCATATATGTTATACACTATTATATTATCAAATAATAAAAATTGTAAACAATTGGGAAAAGCGGCATGAATATGAAATTGTTTTTTTCTCCCCAGCTAACTCTGGATATGGCAATGTTGAATCTCAACCCGGGTGTCATGCGTATTAACATATAACCTACTCTTCATGCAAGATAATAAAATACCATAAAGTAGGCAACAAATAAAAAAACATATCAAATGTTATCAATACAATGGTAAAGATGGGTATACTTTTCCCTCCCTATTGAACTAAAGTCAGACTCCTAGACAGTCGAAATACCTGTTTTCCTTACTGTCCTTAATTATGACATAACAATTTATACTTACGTAGAACCAAACATGACCGTGGCGGTCATTCCCATCACGATAAAGGCTTTAGAATTTCATAGTTTTAAAATTCATATACATTAAATTTATTGGAGAAGACTATAAGAAATATTGAAAATAGTAACTTTACTTTTGTTACAACAATGAAATAATATTGCTCATGGAGAGTCTTATTCATATAAAAAGATTATTTTAACATTTTTAATAAACCTTATTAGTAAAATGGGGAATATGATGGAATCGGACTGACAAACTAATAATAAGAGTTATATTGATTTACAAAACTATAAGAATAAGACAGGTTTAGTTGATCATTACTCCACAAATCATAATTTAGATGGCATTTCAATTTTCGCGATGTTCCATTTGTTGGGCCCAGCAAGGAGTGTATGTAGCGTTGAATGCACTTAAATAATGTTGTTAAACAATGAGAACTAAAACACAATATTAGATACAATGTTACACTCAGAAAAAAATATACGTGTTACGAATAAAAATAATTTTGTTTTTTTTTTTTTAATACAAACAAATATATGCAAAAGAAAATTTAATTATATTCATATTCCAATAACTTTAAAATTTACTGCATTTTTTTTTTAACAAGAGTTCAGAGTTCTAATACAAGAAGTTATTTATATCATACATATACATACATTATTATATTTGAAGAATATATGTTTTAAACTTAAAATTTTAAAGTTATTTAAATTATATTTCAACCTGGGTATTTATATTATTGAGGTATAAATATTACAATAAATGAAGTTGAAATTGAAAATTTATTATTGAGTTTCTATATACATTGGAGTTTAAATAGGGATTAGTAAAAGAAAGAAATACTGAGCAAGAAAAAAAAAAACGGTTTGATATTATTAATAATTAACAATTATTTAACAATAATAATAAATCACTTAAAAAAAAAACACAATAAAAAGATAAGTATTTTCATTTAAGCACGTAAACCTCTTAACAAACCTTGAGACCAATTTCGCCACAACATTCGCATATGCTGATACCAGGCAGGTAAATCATGAGGATTATTCCTTTCATCAGCAGCAGGTTGTGCGGGTGCCCTGAATAAATTGGGGTTTATCTCCTCTCCTGTATCCGCCTATGTTTCTTGCTGTACAGTTTTCTGTATAGATTTTCGTATTATATCGGCTTCTAGTAAAGACTTTCGATTCACATGGACTGCTGGATCTATAATAGGCTCATTATTGGTATTTAACCATTTAGGTTGCACAACTTGTCGAGAAGAACGTGGCCATTCTACGATTTGAGGTTTATGATCTGTATTTGATGATGATTTTCCAGTAAAATAGGCTAAGGCAATATAACATTAAAACCAGTGGCAATTAGATATATAAAATATTTTTAGTTTGGGAAAATTCCATGTTTTCCGACATAAATTTATTTATTAATATTTAAACTAGGTTATACAATTAAATTTATTTTCTTAGTTTATTAAGACCACGGAATGTACTTAAAACGCGTTGTTCACTTTGCCACTTTTCCTTTTTTATTAATTTTAATTACGAAAACAATAATGTACAAGAGTCTGTCTTTTGTTAGTCTAATGGTAAACTGTAAAAAAAAAATGCATAACCAGTTTTGTTGGAGAATCAATTATCATATTACCATATAAGGTAATAAAATTGAGATTTTTTTTGTTGGAGCAAAATGCAGTACAGTGTCTACCATATATATCTGTACGTAAGAAATTTTGTATGCAATTACTTAAGTTCTAAACCAAAAGCGAAGAATTTTATATCATGATAGAATGTTTAGAGTATCATGATACGAATTGTTTAAATTTTGAAAATTGGAAACAAAATTCGTAACAATGTACAAGCAATGTTCATGGTTTAGTGTTTGTTGTGTTTAACAATTGTTGTTTTCGTTTGTGAAACAAGCTGTAAGTGCTGTTGTTGTTAATTGCAATGAAAGTTGTGTTCGCTGTTGTGAAGATTGGTATGTGCGTTTTACTCACTGTTTGGTGTTGTTGCTCGTGTCCAACTTGAAATAAATAACGTTAGTATGTCCCCGATTATATGTATTTTTATTCGTTTTATTTATAACTTCTATTTTCGTTAATAATCATTATTGTTACTCGATTATTTTATATATATTGGTTTACTTAATTTTTACTTCCTCTATTTTATACTTGTGGGTATAAGTTATTTTAAGTTCACTTTGTTTTTTTTTTTTTTTTTTGTTTTGTTTTGTTTATTTCATTGGAGATAATTCAATTTGATCTAGTTTAATAATACTGATTTAGTTAAATTTAACCCGTTTTAATTTAGTTTAAACTGTTTTAATTTAACTTTAATTTTAATTTGAGTTCATTTGGTTTTATTTCAGTTAGCTTAGTTTATTTTTTTGTTTATTTTAATTGACCTTATTTCGGTTCATTTTAATTCCTTTAATTGTATTTTAGTGTATTTTATTAAGACCCCTTTATTTCATTTATTTTCCTCTATGGGCCCCTTTCACAATTACTCTCCTGACTTTGATAGTCTACTTGTTTATTTCTTGTGTATGCTTGGTTTCTTAGCGCAGTCGATCAAAATGAGTAAGAAATGGTCTTGCTTTAGTTTCTGTAGCTACCAAGTATCGTATATAGATGAGGATGTGCAAACTGCAATTTTATCATCATGAAACTGATAATGCAAGAGTGGCAGATCTCAGAATGTTCATTTGAACATGGATCACATTTATGAACAAGAGTGGCGGATCTCAGAAGGTTCATATGGCATAGCATTGAACATGGATCACAGTTATGAAGAAGAAGTTACGATAAGCAGCCATTTTCAGAAGAGTTGAAAAACGTAATTTCGAAAAATTTTTTTAGGAGAAAATATGAAACTTGAATTATTTTAAAAATGCAATATATTATATACACCAATACCCCGGTTTGCGTCGCTAATTGGGACCGGAGAAACGCGACGCAAACCGAAATGACGCAAACCGAAGCACGATGTTCCATACCCATACATTTGTATTGATTTTCATTTGATTGGTTTCGAGATTCATAATTTTAGCTGCAAAAATATATTTTTTAATAAAAAATACCATTTGTTTTTTATTTTTTAACAGTTTTTATTAAAATAAAAATATAACAATTCATTAGAAAAACAACACGACAAACATATTATAATTTAAATTACAGTTCGTATGATGAGCAAATTATTTGTCTTGACAAAAGTCAAAATTTATATGAAGAAGTAGCACTAATATTTTTCAGAGTTTTTTATAAATGAAGTTTGACAAATGTTGTAACAAAAAATTTGTTCGTCAAGATGCCCTGTTAAAAATAAGAAATTCAAAGTAAAAAGCAAAAGTCTACATCGATGTGTTGATTTTTTTATTCTGAGTTTGTGTCATCGAAATCGATTACCATTTCTATGGTTGGATTTATCAATCTTGCTGATTTTTGTATGAAGTTATCCAAAGTTTGTTGGATTGTAACTGCTTTTTTTTCCAAATAAATTTCCTTATAACAATTAATAGCATCGGCCACATTTCTAGACACTTTTAAACTGCGATCTTCGTCCGGGTCATTGTTTTCAAAAATGTCCGTTGCTTGCGATATCAACTGCATCGCTTCAGAAATTTTAGCAGCAGTAAGTTTTTTTTCTTCTGTTTCGACCTCAAGCGGAAGTGCTTCATCAACCAGCGCATTGTTACTCTGAATTGCAATCAAACTTTCATTATTTAGCTCTTCGTCATATAATAGGAGCTCATTAATATCTTGTTCTTCCATTCCATAAAAATTTGCATTTCTAGCTGACTCTGCAAGTTCTTTACATATATGTGGAACATCATTAATATCTACCATATCTTTGAGAATGCATTCGGGCCATAATTGACGCCAAGTTCCGTTCATGCACGATTCTTTTACTTCTTTCCAGGATAGGTTTATATTAGCCATCATGATATTGTAATTCTTCCAAAAATCTTTCATGGAAGGCAAATTATCTCCGTCAGTTGCTTCTAGAAGTTGACTAAAAGTTCGTCGCAGATAGTATGACTTGAAGTTGGATATAACACCTTGATCCATTGGTTGTATCACAGATGTAGTATTTGGGGGCATAAAAATAACTTTAATATTTTCCGAATAATCGTCAGAAAAAACAGGATGGCCTGGTGCATTGTCAAGTAACAATAGCACTTTAAACTCAATATTTTTTGAAGAACAATAAGCTTTTAGCTCGGGAACAGCACAATTTTCCATCCAATCTCTAAATAAGGATGCAGTCATCCATGATTTTTTATTTGCACGCCAGTGAACAGAGAGGTCGCTCTTTTTAACATTTTTAAAAGCTCTCGGGTTTTCAGAGTGGTAAATTAAAAATGGCTTAAATTTAAAATCTCCCGCTGCATTTCCTCCCAAAAGAAGTGTAAGCCTATCTTTACTAGATTTATAACCAGGCGAAGATTTTTCGGACTTAGAAATGTACGTTCTTCCTGGCAAACGCTTCCAAAAAAGTCCCGTTTCATCAGCGTTTAAAACTTGTTGTTCAGAATACCCGCCTTCTTCAATAATTGCTTTTTCTGCAGATGAAGTATCTGCACTAGCAGATTCCCCTTTTAATGCAATGCTGTGCAAATTTCCACGGGTTTTAAAACGGTCAAACCAACCTCTGCTTGCTTCAAATTCTTCCGCACTTTCGGCACTTGTTAACGGATAACTTTCTTTCAAATCTTCAAATAAAATTAAAGCTTTCTTTTGAATTACCATTTGACTTAATGGCATTCTTCGCCGATTTTGGTCTTCTATCCAAATGCTAAGAAGTGACTCCATTTTTTCCATTAAAGGGCTTCTCATTTTTCTGACATGCTTATGTTGTAACGATGTTGCGGTTTCAGCAAATTTTTTAATTTTATCAGTGTCTCTGGAACAAATGGATTTTATTGTAGAAGGGGCAAGTCCAAGGTTTCTTCCAATATCAACGGCCTTTTCCCCTGATTTAAAACGTTTCAAAATGTCCAGTTTTTGTTCTAAGCTTATTTGCTTTCTTTTTTGACTCATTGTTGCAAAATATTTACATTAAACTTCACTTCACCAAATGGAATTTGAAACTGCTAAAGATCTTCAACTTGCAAACAGCAGACAACCTTCTCATACATATGTATGTATTTGCATTAGACTTAAACGGGATTCCCCTTTTTCTGTTTTGGCTTCGTACAAACATTTTCATGTTAACGACGCAAATCGAAGCCACTAACGATGCAACTTTGAAGCCATGCGACGCAAACTGAAACAAAAACGACGCAACTTCGAAATCACAGAAATCTTAAAAAGACGCAACTTCGAAACAACGCAAACCAAAGCGACGCAAACCGGGGTATTGGTGTATTATAATTTGGAATAAAAAATAAAATTTTTTTTAAGAGTATACAAAGTTTTTTATTTATATTGAGGAACTTTTTGCTTTTAAATTAATTCATCATCATAATCATTGCCTTTATTTTATTTAAAAAAAAAGAAGCAGTAACTAAAAAAAATCTCTTTTTGAATCTATGTAGTGTCCCTTAACCCTTTGACGACCATAGGCAAACATGCTTGCCCAGGGGTTTTTGGCTCATATAATTGTCCAGATAAGAGATAGAGTAAATATATTCACACCTTAATTGTAGCGGAGAGTTGGGGCAACAAAACTGTGGTAGGATATTAGGCCCTATCTGGCTCGCTTTGAATTTCACAACGCAGCAGCAACGGCGAGCTTTTGTACCTTCCGTCATAGCATAGTTTTTGCAAAGTGCTAAATAATGAAAAAAAAAGAAAACTAAATATTTTATTAATAAGATTACAAAATGTGCTATCATTTATAATCGCGCTGTATTTATTTTTTTTTTTTTTCTTTCCAAAACCAATTTGTAATTTTGTGGTGAACTACATTTTTTAAGAAATTTAATTTTTTTAAAGAAAAGGTACAATTCTAAGAAAATGTACTTTTTTAACAAAGGTAATTTTTTAAGAAAAGTCACTTTAAAAAAATACTTTTTTCAGAAAATATATTTTTCAACAAAAGGTGTTTTTAAGATCCATGCCGGGAGTTTTTCCTTTTAGTTTATTCAGTGTTGAGATTAACTAAACACCCCAACAACTGAAACATGCCCTGAGGCATATACTTCAATTTTTTTTTTATTTCATTGAAATGTTGTTGAGTATTTCGAACCAGAAGAGTTTTCTGACCAAAACTTTCTAAGTTCCTTACCTATTTCAAATTTTTCATTTAAAATTACATCCGGGTTGTCCAGAGAAGAGATGCAGTCTATGTTCTGTGTGACTTTGTAGCCAGTAAAGTTTCTGATGTTTGTCCAGATTTTATCAGATTTCGTCAATTGGTTGTTGATATCTTCAGGGGTGATTTATTTAATTCATGTGTATAAACAATTAAAATAAATATATAAAAATAATCAAAAATAATAAAAAATCACAGAAAATGGTTAATATAATTATAATAGAAAAAACGGGACTTCACGAACTTAAAATTAATATCACAGCACTTGCTTAGTTTAAAATTTCACAGAATACACTTTTCGTTTGTATGAAACATTGGCCCTTTTGTAGTTTAGCAAGTTTGTTTGGGTCATATTTCTTTTAAATATATGCCATAATCTATTATTTTCTAATTTCAAATGCTCTAACTCTTTGTTCCACCATGGAACTTTTCTGATTTTTGATTGGAAGTGTGGTATGGACACGTTAGCAGACTGAACAATTATTTTACAGATGTTTGCTGTTTCTAGATTAATGTTACCAGATATAGGTTTCTGACGATCTATGGCATTGCATTGTTCTCGATATTTTGGCCAGTTAGCCTTACTGGTGTTAAGTTTTGGTTTACTGAAAGAGTCTTGACCTGTCAGACTATGAAATAGCGAAATTATAATGGGAAAAATTATCTATTGTTTTCCACTCAGCTTGGGAAGCTAAACTAGGAGAGCAGAAATATAAACCAATATGAGAGAATGTTCTGTGAGTATTTAGATGGGTTGAGGATTTGTCGTTAAGTAGAACAAAATCTGAGTTAGAAGCGAACCCCAGTTTTTGTGAGGGCTATTAAAGTCTCCGCTTATAATAGCTGAAATATTAGAATTGAAAACATTTTCAAGATTTCTAGTGGATAAATTTGCGTTAGGTGAAATATAAGCGCCAACATCAATTTGATTTTGTTCAAGGGACTTGTGAGCCAGAATTGCTACACCGTCGTATATGGTGGGAGATGTGTTATTAGCATATATATTGTAATTAATGGGTTTCTTGTATGCATATAATTTTTGGATTATGAGCTTTAATAAGTAGTTGGAGTTCTATAAAGTTATTTAAATAACCATTCATATTCCATTGAATGATATTAAGATCCATTGTAAAACTAAGATATTCTATTATAACATTGTGTATAATAAGAGTATATTTTGTATGTACATACAGGGTGTTCCGAAAACTTTCCGAAAAAATTAAATGCGCGATAGCTTGGATCAATATGAATATTTTTTGTTCTAGCACCACTGTTCTAACCCCTACCGTCTTCGAGTTATTGAATCTCAAAGATAAATGCATTTGTGAATGCATTTCTTAAATTTCAAAAACAACTTTCAATTTTTAAATAAATTTTCTTTGAATTAATTGTTCAAAAAAATTTTTTTCTTTATTTTTTTTTTACAAATGCTCAAAATGAGAGCCATGTATGGTGGTGCATTTTACATATCGTCGCCTAATTTCAGCGGTAGTAACTCCAGCGTTATTTCTTCCTGAATGGCTTGAAAGGCCTCGTTTATTTTGCGTTTAAGTTGATTGCATGAAATTATTTCTTCATTGTAAACGAACTCTTTTGCCCGACCCCAAACAGAAAAATCTAACGGTGTTAGATCCGGAGACCTCGGTGGCCATTTGATTGGCCCATTGCGTCCAATCCAATTTGTACCAAAACTACTGTTTAAAAAGTTCTTGACTACAATGCTAGATTGTACGGGACAACCGTCTTGTTGAAAGGTAATTCCGGCTAATGTTGCTAATGGCAAATTATCGAGAGCGTCTCTAAGTTCGTTTTAGAGGAAATCCATGTACAATGTTGCATTTAACCGATCTGATAAGAAAAAGAGGCCTATAACGCAATTTCCGATGAGGCCTGCCCAAATATTGGGACTAAAACGGTTTTGGTGCTTTGTTTGCAGTTTTTGTACGGATTTTCTTGCGCGTAAAAATGTAAATTATGAAAATTTGTGATACATTCTCGGTTGAATATGGATTCATCCGTCCCTAGAATTTTTTTAAAAAAATTTTCATTTTGTGTATCTTTCGCCAACATTAACGTACAAAACTTAATTCGCTTTTCACAATCACCTTCGTGCAACGATTGTACCGGTGTGTAGTGATACGGATGGAGCTTGTGATGTTTTAAAATTCTAAACACCTGAGATTGTGGTATTTCCTTTGTTTTAGCTATTTTTCTTACACTTGTTGTTGGGTCTTGCAACACAGCTGCCAAAACACTTTCTTCTGCATTCTGTTGAAAGCCCGTTGTTCTGTCACCCCTGCATTTATTAACGCAACCTGTCTCACGAAGGCGATCAAACGTACTGTTGAAGACGATGTGGTGGGGAACATCTCTTTGTGGGAAAGCTTCAGCATACATACGCTGTGCTACCAATGAATTCCCATCAGCTTTGCCATAATAAAAAACGAAATCCGTATACTCTGAATTTGAAAAATTTCATCACGAATCGAATTTAAAGGTACACGAAAACAAAGAAATATGGAAAAAAAATTTCACAATTTTTTTTTTTTGACACATAACTCAGATAAAAATTTTAAAAAAAAGTAAGTTGTTTTAAAATGAATGAATAAAATGTATTTAGAAATGCATTATTTTTTGAGACGCTATAGCTCGAACACGGTAGCCGTTAGAACAGTGGTGCTAGAACAAAAAATATTCATATTGATCCAAGCTATCGCGCATTTAATGTTTTCGGAAAGTTTTTGAAACACCCTGTATATATGAACTTCAGTAATAATGAAAGTAAGAGGGAGATGATATTAAAAAAATGAATTAACTTAAAACAATTAAGAGATGTAACGGTAGGGGAATTACATGTGAAAGAGGGCGATGTTCATTTGTTAGTATTAGATCAGTAGTGGCCATCAAGAGAATTGAGTTAGTAATAGTGTTGATGAGCATGTGTTAGTTGTACTACACTAATCGAAATCCATGGGCGTAACACAATGCCGATGTTGAATTGGTTTGTGTAGATTGTGTATGAATGTTTATATGAATGACTAAAAGAGAAAATAGTTGAGTTCAGGCACATTCATTCGCCTTCATTCTTCCGTGGCCTTCATATTTCCGCATTCAGAGGTATTACCGTTTAAAATGTAATTATATTTTATTTTTAAATTTTCTTTTAGTTTTTACAATAATTTTTTTCTTTCGTTTTCGACAACTAAAAGAAGTTCAGGGTGACAGCTTTTATAATGGCGCTTAAGATTAAATGCCTTTTTTTATTTTTAATACATTGTATCACACCAGGCACTCCGCTTCATCTAGCGCGTTTAAACAAAAGAAGAAACTACTTTCCCATTTTTCATCACACATTATAGCTTTATTTTTACTTAAAATCTATTTATAAAATAAAAGCTTAAATAAAACAAAAAAATTGTGTGCTGCTGTAAATATTCTCTGTGGACCTATTAAAAAAAATATATATGAATTTCAAAAGGCAATGCGACATAGACCTGCTTTGTTCAAAAGCTTTCATAAGACTGAATGAAATTGTTGTTTACTTTTACTCTTTGGTGAGTATTTTTGTTTTCGTTCGGCTGTATACATATAAGAACCCGAGCACCAGCGTGCTTGGTATGGCCTTCACTGTATTAGATGGTATTTAGTTAAGATAGCGATGTAAAGTTGAGATTAAGAGAGTTGACTGAAAAAATTATAGGAATTATAAGAATGAAGAGAAAAATGGTAAATATTGAGAGAGGTGTTGATGTAAATGAGAGGAACAAATTTAACAGTGTGTAATATTGACATAATAGTTGAAAAATATAAGAGAGAAATGGTAGAAATGGATTTATAAATTGTTATTGTTTGATTACAGAAATAATTTCCCTTTGAATAATTGAGTTGAAGGGAAAAGTAATATTTAGATAATTTATAAATTAATAACATATTGGTAGATTTAAGAGTTATATTTGTTACTTATTTCTTTTGGATTTCCTGGTGGCTATCTTGATTTTATCTTTAAGTCTTTTTGAAGCGTTTTTGGGTAGTATTTGTGGTTTGTTTCCATCCGTCGTTTGGGAATATATACTAAGATGGTCCGTGTTCATTTCAGATAGGGAATTGTCCATATCAGTTATTACATGGAGTAATCTGTTAAGAGACGTGATTGAGTTCTATTGGCGGAGGCACTGAAGAAGAGGGGTTGCCGTTGATTGTATTTGTTACCGTAGAGTAGAAAGCATTTGTTTGTGGACGACGTTATATAAAGTGGTAGCTGTTTTCCTACTATTTCCTGCGTAACGATGGCCTGAATTTCTTTTTTCTTTCAGGAAGGTAGGACACTTTGTGTCGTTTGTTGCATGTTTAAATTCTTCGATATTGGAGTTTTTGCAATTAACACAAGAGGCAGGATGGTCACATCTCTCATTTAGTTCAATGTTGGTATGAAAAGTATTTGAGCAATTAGCGAATATTTTTTCATTTTTACACACTTTGGCGACATGTCCGTACTGCAAACAGTTTTTGCATTTTAGCGGTAGAAGTATGTAGGGTCGAACTTTTACTTTTTCATAGCTTATAGCTAACTCATTCGGCAATTTAGTAGAGGCGAAGGTTATTATAATAAGCCCTGTTCCTTTAAGAGATCCTTCAACATACTTCATAATTTTATGAACATTGGCTACATTTTGGTCTTTTAATTCGAACAAAATTTAATTTTCGTTGATTCCACGTAGGTCGTTGGAATAGATAACTCCTTTTGCAAAGTTAAGTCCTGGGTGTTCCTTCAATTCAATTTCGATTTCAGGGAAGAGGGATGCCGAATGAATTAGATTGTTCGCTTGACCAAGTGATTTGGTTTCTAACAAAATAGGACCATTAAGAAGCTTTCTGTATTGCAAAACTTCCCCACCAGCAACGGTATCAATCACTTTTTTTTTATCAGGAATGGAGAAACATTGGTAAGCACTGGTGAGTCTTTCCATGACTAAATATTTTTCACAGGGAGATATAATATTCATTTCTCTAAATATATTAAATGTAATAAGTGGTTGAGCTAGACCACCAAGGTCTGGTGGTTTATCATTTTTGTTTTTAATTTTTTTTTTTTATTTTATGGTAGATGCTTTTGTATTGTTGTAAAATAAAATGATTATCAGTAAACCGGGGTTGCGAGTGCGTGTATATTAATTTTATTTTTGCGAGCATAGATAATTACGTCTGTTAACAACGAGAGCGGTTATCGACTGTTATGCTAACGAAAAAACATGATTTTTAACCACTTTATATTTTTTATGTTTTCTTTTCAAGATTTTTGTGTTTTACAATTATTATCAAAAAAAAAAAAAAAAATTGATGTTTCGAATTTATTTTTTTAAATTACTTCAAAATAATTATCGCAATTCATATCAGAAAGTATATCTAATAGACTAATCATTTCTGAACAATAATTATTGGATTCTAACTACTTTCATGACTTCAAATGCCTCAGAGATGAAATAAGTGGATCGGAAGATGCTGCCAACATGTTGAAGAAGTCCTCATTTTGCCTCTCCCTTGATGCTTTGAACGTGTTCGAGCATCTACATTTTTGATAAAATTTGTTGTCGGGGTCAATTTCATCAGTGGATTCATTTCCGGCAGAAGTGATGCAGTTTTCGAAGCATATTCTCTATATTTTGTAGAATTAACCTTTTCTTTGCAGATTAAAACATTCCAGATCGTTCACAATTTTTTAATAATTTGATTGTTAATTCCAGTGATTCGTGTTACTGCCTCATCATCTTCAAAAAACTCCCCGAAGTGTTTTCATGGTTTGAGTTCCTGTATCCGCACCTGGGGTAGTCTAATTTTAGTCACACTTCTTTGAAAAACGCATCCTTTATTCGGTTCTTTCTGATCTTTTGCTTATCCTTATCTAATGTATTTACATCAAAGTGTTCCTCCTTTTGTGGCAAATTTTTTGCAAAAACTCCATACACCTTATCCTTGCGTGCAATGGTGAGATTCCATTCACAATTGATCTCCGCGTTTGTAGAATCGTTAAAATTTCCGAAGTTCTTTAGCGTCTTTTTGCAAATCAGGCATGACAATGTTGAGGTTGTTTTATTGTCATTTCTTTAACGACTTTTCTATTAACCATGGTCAGGTGGAACTCGTAACTACAATCAAGATAATTTCGTTAATCTACTTGCTTATTTCTGGCTTAACGTCGATCAACATGTACAAGCAATATTCATGGTTTAGTGTTTGTTGTGTTTAACAGTTGTTGTTTTCGTTTGTGAAACAAGCTGTAAATGCTGTTGTTGTTAATTGCAATGAAAGTGTGACGGTGATCTTTTTTGCTCTGCACTGTAGCAAAAGAATTTCTGGTACAGGCAGAGTAAGAAAGAAGAAAAAAATAATAACCTTGATCTTGAAATTATTTTCAAGTTCAAGTATGTACAAGTAAACAACACCTTATATGGTAATAGGTTGATGGCATTTTTTTTTTTTTTTTTTTTTTTTAGCAAACTGATTTATGGCGCGAATTTTTTGTCTCTTTATTGTTTTGTATTAAATCATGATTATTCATGTATGTAACTACAACTTGCAATCCTTCTCGTTCTCCCACTTGGTTTTCAGCTATTGGTATTAGCCTACCCCTTCGTTCACTCAATAATCTCACTTACTCTCTCTCCTTTTAATATGAGTTGGTATTTTTTTACGAAAAGAGTGAGATTATGAACGTAGGTCTGTATATCTATTCGTATTATGGATAACGAGATAAAATGTTCCATAATGATATACATAGGCTATTCAATGAGTGGTTGAGCGTAGTTAATACAAAACATATTTTAGCTGGAGATGAATGAATGAGTGATGATAGGTATAATGTGAAGAAAAGAATTTTGATGAGGGAGTTGAATTTTGAATGTCGCAGAAAGAGGTTGAGGAAAAACCCTTAATTAAAAAATTAAAAATGTAGTCTTAAAATTAAAAAAAAAAAAATATATTTATAATTTAAAATAAGTAAAGTTTAAAATAAATTTTATAAGTAAAGTTTAAATGGAAAATAAAAGTAAAGTTAAATAAATAAAAATTGCATATTGTTGAAAAAAAAAATTGTTTTGCATATAAGAACTTAAAAAAAAAGAAAGAAAAAATTTAAAGATTAAGAAAATTAAAAATAAGTGTAAGAAAAATCCAAGTTTAAAATAAAGACATAAAATTAAAATTAAAAAGTGTTAAAAAATTAAGAAATAATAAATAATTTAAAAGTCGCAATATAACAACTATCTACTTGATGCTGTTAACTAAGTTGCTGCCGTTGTTAATCCAATACAACAACATATGTATATGAACATAAAAACTTACAATCAACACTACAGTAAGAAGAACTTTATCAAAAACAACAATAAAATAAATAACCATAAACTAGAAAAAGATCAACCCTATCAAGGTGAACATATTTTAAGCTAAAAGGTCGTCTGTTTCGTACAGTACAGTTCAGTCGCTAAATATTAATTATTTTTATATATTAATATAATATTATCAACTAATTAATAACTAATTATAAAGAGATCTTAAAACAAAATTATGAAACAATATATATGTGAAACTCGTCAAAGAGAAACAAATTTATATACATACTTTATATAAATAAAAGACGAAAAAGGAATGAACCTACATACATATGTACATATTCTACGATATTACTTTAAAACAACAGTTGGAAAACGGAGATTGATTTCAAATAAACATTAATTTAAAATATTAACAATACGAAAGAAACAATACCAAATTAGGTATTTATTATGTAAACCAACTACTAAAAAAAAAAAAAAATTTTTTTTCTAAGTTAAAATTTTCTAAACATAAATTTTTTTTTTTTTTTTGTTAGATTTATCGTCATTTTTCAGACATATTGCAATTACTACTGTAATTAATATGCAATTTTTTAATTTTGTTTAAATGGTGCGTGGTAAAGAAGAAGAAAGCATATATTTCAAAAATTCATAACTGCACTGTATTCTTAATCGGACCGGTTTCTGGCATTTCAGCCTTCATCAGCGATTTATTGAACATTGTGATAATTGTTATGTTTTAATTGAATAGATTGTTTCTATATGAAAATTTTTTTCTACTTAGGGCGGCCGTGAGGTTTTGAACCATGAACCTTCACATACACTCGTACTTGCACTTTAAATATAAAAATTTTCTGAATGTAAATTTTTTTATATGTAAAATTTTTTCTAAATATAAATTTAAAATTAAAATGTTTCGTAAACATAAATTTAAACTAAAATTTTTCCAAATATAAATTTAAGATTAAAATTTTTCGTATATATGAATTGATATTAAAATTTTTCTAAATTTAAAAATTTTCCTAAATTTAAAATTTCCCTAAATCTAAAATTTTCCTAAACAGAATTTTGCTAAAATTTAAAATTTCTTCTAAAATTAAAATTGAGCTATATTTAAAAATTTTCCTAAAATTAAAATTTCCCTAAACTTAAAATTTTCCTAAGAAATAAAATTTTGCTAAACTGAAAATTTTTCTAAAAAGTAAAATTTTGCTAAAATATAAAAATAAAATTAAATAAGTTTTGCTAAATATGTATAATTTAAATTTTGAAACCTTAAATGAAGGTTAAATAAAAAAGTTTTTAAACCCAATGTAGAAAACCAAAAGCAAACCAAATCTTATCATTGGAGTGGGTTACCTCCAATTGAGATGGAGTCGAGGTAACATGGTAGGGAGGGCAAAAGGGGCAGAACACCTCGTCCCCAATCCCAAATTAAGTATGGCCATCCGTCCCATTTAGCGTCCGTGTTTTTTGACAGTTTTTTTTTAATCGCACGTGAAAATCTGTAGTGCGGTTTCCCTGGGCCTGAGCAAGACCCCACCCATCCGGCGAGCTAGGCCCTTCGCCAGCACGTGCGACCAGCAAAGGCTCAGGGAAACGGAAGCGGATCTTCCACCAACGCCGCACCATTACAGAAATGGCGCCCAACGTGGGGCCGACGATATGTTGATCATTTTCGATAACCACGTTGCCGCACCATTACAGAAATGGCGCCCAACGTGGGGCTCGAAACAATAGACCGGATTTTTTTTTTCTTCTTTTTAATTCATAATTTTTCTAAAAAGGAACTTAATAATTTATTTCAATTTTTTAACATCTGTGCACCGGGAAAGCACATTGTTCCTTAATCCTAATCTTTTTTGTATCCGTGTTCTTGAAGTCATACTTGCTAATATTTCTGGAATTTTAATTAAATATGGGTATATCCCTATTTACATTAACCGAAATGGAAACTTGTTTGACATTTGAGTTCACATTTCAACATTTTTTTAATTTGATTTTTGTGATTTTTTTTACTTTGCTTTGGTCAATAAAGGTTATTTCCGGAATAAGAATTTCGTTCTAAATGAACCGGTTACTTATCCGAAATAATTTTTATAGTACGAAATTGTAGCAAAGATTCGAAAACAATTTAAAGTCTCAATTTTTAAATTTTTATTTTTTTTGATGGATGGACATACTTACTTACGGATTTTTTGTAGTAATTGGTTTGGTTTCGATTACTACATTGGGGATACATTTATTGAAAAAAAAAATGTAACATATTTAAAACTTTTGCGTGGGTTCGATTTGAACCTCATATAATTTTAAAAACCTAATTGAATTTTTGTATTGAGCGTAATTTAATTTTAGAACCCGATTTAATTTTCCAAAATCTTTCTTATTTTCTGATATTGATTTAAATTTAATTCATTATGAAATTGTTGACATTAAGCTAATCTTCATTCATTCATTATCTCATAACATAGCCTAACACCCTTTTAGAGATAGTCATGTATTACGCCCTTTGCCAACAACACCTCTGTTTAAAGCCTTTTTGTTTATGATAAGAGAGTTCAAAACACCGGTTTTAATTTAGTAAGGTCCCCCAAAACCTCTGCGTCCATGTCCATTGTTTAATGAGAGAACTTAAATCACCGAATTTTGAAAAGAACAAAAATCGCTGGTTTAAGGTCTCTGTTAGATATAAGAATCCAATACACTGAATTTTTAAAAAATAACCAAAAATCTCTGTGTTGGAATCTTTTCCGTTGAACGATGGATATCGAACCATGTTTTGAAAAACCCCAACAGCGTAAACTGCTGTTTTGATTTCTTTTATATAAGTTAACAAACAAAACATTTTGTTTAGTTAATTCTAAATACTCCCTCCCATTCTCTTTAATTTCTCATGTTTGCTGTGTTCGCTTTGTTAATCAATTTGTTTAAGTTCAATAAATTATGTTGTGGCTCAAATTGCATTGTGTGTCGCAGCTATAGAATATTTTGTCACAAGCCAATCGATAATATGCTTTGTGGGCGAAAGAACAAAATTCAATGTAAACAATAATTGTTGCGTCTCATATTGCATTATGTGTCGCAACAGTACTCTGTTCTTTCGATTGGTAAACTAGGTCATTAATGCAGACGATAAAATGTTTAACTTATTATTTTTAACAAAAAGTCCCAAAAATTGTCAAGTGGGCAATAAACTATTGAGAAAGACCCAATGTTGTCAAATGGGCATTAATTATTGTATTCCATAGTTTTAAGTTTAAATAAGAAAAACAATTCAATAAAGAAAGCAGTTGATTAGTAACAATCACACAAAACACATCATGTTTCATTTATGAAATATAAAAAGGAAATAACTGGCGCCCAACAAAAAAACTGACAGATTACCTAATCCTTAAAAAGCCCTAAAGTAGTGCATAGGATTATGGTAGTAAAAGTGTTTTTATAAAACTTAATCCTTTAAAAGCCCTAAAGTAGTGCATAGGATAAAAAGTGTTCTAATTAATTTAAAAACCCTAAAGAAGTGAAAAATTAATTTAATAAAATCTAAAAAGCCCTAAAGAAGTGCAGATTTAATTTAATAAAATTTAAAAGCCCTAAAGAAGTGCAGAATTAATTTAAAACCCTAAAGAAGTGCAGATTTAATTTAAATTAAAAGCCCTAAAGAAGTGCAGAATTAATTAAAAGCCCTAAAAAAAGTGCAGAATTAATTTAATAAAATTTAAAAGCCCTAAAGAAGTGCGGAATTAATTTAAAACCCTAAAGAAGTGCAGAATTAATTTAATAAAATTTAAAACCCTAAAGAAGTTCAAAATTAAAAAACTCTACAAAAATTTTTTTAAAAACTTTAATTTATACGAAACTATCAAAACAAAAAAAAACTATAATTCCAATAAATTTTTAAATAAAAGAAGAACTCTAATTTACACGAAACTAATAAATTTTAAATAAAAACTCTAATTTATACGAGACTATCAAAAACTATAATTCCAATAAATTTTTAAATAAAAGAAGAACTCTAATTTACACGAAACTGTCAAATTATAGTTACAATAATTTTTTTTTTAAATAAAAGAAGAACCCCAATTTGTATACGAAATTGTCAAAACTAATAAATTATAATCCCAATAAATTGTTGAAAAATAATATTTCAATTAATTACAAACTCAACTTGAAGTGGAAAACAACATTGTCACCAGGCAACGATTTTGTCTGGGCAGCAAAGAGGATACAAATTACGAATCAACACCATCACCAACATCGACACAAAATTCAACAATGAAGTATTTATTGACTATTCTAAAGTAAGTCAAACAAATAGCTGTAAGCATCCAAAAATATATATTGCGCTCAATTTAAACATTTTAAGAAGCAAAAAAAAGAAGGATTTTCTATATTTAAATTTAAGAATAAATTTTGGATTCTTTTCAAAAATACATTTAAGAAAATAACAAAACAAATTTTTTTTTGGAATTAAAATATATTTTAAGAAGAATTTTTTTTTGACAATAAGACATTAAAAATTCTGTGTTTAAGTTTAAAAATAAAGTTTTTTTTTCAATACTTTTTCTTAAAAAGGAAAAAAGACATTAAATTTTTTTTTATAAGCTAACAAAATTAAAGGGGAAATTAATACTTGGATATGGCCAACCCAAATAATCTGATTAGACCCCCAGTCCTAGTTCGCAATCCCGAAATAAATCCCCCTAACATAAATCCACAACTAGAAGCCACTGTAACAGACATAGTGACTAGGTTATGTAGAGAACAATGTGATAGCCTGGTTAGGGAACTCTTAAATCCCGGCGCATCTATGACAGGTATAGACCAAGTTATAGAAGATAGGTATATGGAGAATTTGACTGACCTAGACAAGGTACCGGATGTGGTACGATGTCTGAGGGAATTTTCAGGCAATCCTTCCGAATTTAGCTCGTGGAGGAAAAGTGTGGAACGTGTACTTAAATTGTACGAATCAAGCAGAGGGACACCAAAATACTACGGAATCCTCAACGTAGTAAGAAATAAGATCATAGGCCCAGCAGACGCCGCTTTAGAATCGTACAATACTCCCCTTAATTGGACTTGCATATCAAAATGCCTTACTCTGCATTACGCAGATAAACGAGACCTTGGAACATTGGAGTATCAAATGACAACCTTGATTCAGGGAAACACCACAATCCAGGAATTTTACCAACAGGTCTATACTCATCTTTCACTTATAATGAACAAACTCGCCTGTATGGACATTGGCAGAGAAGCTATGGACCTTTTAACCCAGACATACCGAGATAAAGCACTAGACACCTTCGTCCGTGGACTCAAAGGAGACCTGCCACGTTTGTTGGGAATTCGAGAACCAGCGGATCTTCCACAGGCATTGCACTTATGCCTAAAACTGGAAAACCAAAACTATAGAGCTCAACATGCCTATACCCATAAGGTTACCAAAATCCAACAACCTTTACCTCCGAAAAGTTACAAACCACTATTCCCACAATCAACCTTTACAAGACCTCAATTCTACCCACACCTCGCACACATGCCTTCAACATCCCAAAATTTCTACAGACAACCACAACAACAATATACTCCCAATCAAAATTTTAACAGACAGCAACGACAATTTATGCCATCAAATTCATTTAACCAACCCAGAAATTTCAGTTCTAATACTCCACCACAGAGACCAGTTGCCCCAAAACCATTACCAAGACCAGAACCTATGGACATAGACCGCTCAATGCAAACCCGAACGATCAATTACATGAATAGACCACGACCAAATAACGATTTCGCAGGAAAAAGGCCACCAGACAATACATACCAACAACCCCAAAAGTTTCAAAGAAACTTTCATATAAACACCGATAACTGGGAAACGGATGGTCAAAATGTTAACCTTTACAGCGAAGACGATTTCGAATCGTATAACAATCATGTACTAGCTAGCGGCACTGAAGAAGATCTTCAGGAAATGCAAGAATATCTTGACGGTCAGAACGACGAACATAATGAAAAAACCTTCATCGAGGACCATGACTTCACTGACATTCATTTTTTAGATTAGCGAACTCGTCTTTGCCATATTTCGAAGCTAAGACGAGCTCCGGAGAAATACTTAGAATACTTGTCGACACAGGATCGAACAAAAATTATGTACAAAATTCCTTAATAAAAAAAGCAATACCCAACGAGGTCAATTTCTATGCTAACTCCATTGGAGGCAAAACCTCCGTAACTCACCACACCTTTATAAATCTCTTCGGCTCAGATATTAAATTTTTCTTATTGCCTTCGTTGAAATCATTTCATGCGATATTGGGTAATGACAGCCTTAAAGAACTGTCAGCAATTATTCACGCAGCAGGAAGTTATATGATCGTTAAGGACCATATCAAAATAAAATTGAAACAGAAAATTTCCCAATCTGTTAATTCAATACAAATAAGGACACAACACATGACAATAGAACAAGAAACAAAAATCGGAAACATAATAGCAAAACATCCCAATTTATTCTCAGAACCAAACGAAAGTCTTACCTACACGACATCAGTAAAAGGTGAAATTAGAACCACCACCGATAACCCTATATATTCTAGATGTTATCCATATCCTATGAATTTGAAGGACGAAGTAGAAGCTCAGATTAAAGAATTGTTGGATCAGGGTGTTATAAGACCTTCAAAGTCACCTTACAATTCACCAGTATGGGTTGTCCCCAAAAAAATGGATGCTTCAGGTAGGAAAAAATACAGAGTAGTTATCGATTATAGGAAATTAAATGCGGTCACAATCGCCGACCGATACCCTATACCAGAAATAAATGAGGTGCTTTCTCAGCTAGGAGAAAATAGATATTTCTCCGTTCTGGATCTGAAAAGTGGGTTTCATCAGATTCCTCTGAGAGAAAAAGATATGGAAAAAACTGCATTCTCGATCAACAACGGCAAATACGAATTTACGAGGCTTCCGTTCGGATTGAGAAACGCACCCTCAATATTTCAGAGAGCCCTTGATGATATTCTGCGGGAACACATCGGCAAAATCTGCTATATTTATATAGACGATATCATAATATTCGGCAGAGATGAGAAATCACATCTGGAAAACATCGAGCAGGTATTCCACACCTTAGAGATAGCCAACATGAAGGTTCAGCTTGATAAATGTGAGTTTTTGAAGACGGAAGTAGAATTCTTAGGGTTCTTAATATCCACAACCGGAATACAGGCTAACCCTAAAAAAGTAGAAACGATAAACAACTTTCCGACCCCAAAAACGCTTAAGGACCTCCGATCATTCCTTGGCATGGCAGGCTTTTATCGCCGTTTCATCAAGGATTACGCCAAACTGGCAAAACCTCTAACGGCTCTTTTGAGAGGGGAAGAGGGACGAATGTCCAAAAATGTTTCAAAAAAGATAAATATATCACTAGATGACAACGCCATAGAGGCACTGAATAAAATCAAAAGAACATTGACATCAGCAGATGTTATGTTATCCTACCCTAATTTCGAAAAAGAATTCCGACTGACAACAGATGCTTCCAACTATGCGATCGGAGCTGTATTGGAACAAGATGGTAGGCCCATAACATTTATTTCAAGAACTCTCAACAAAGCCGAAGAACATTACGCTGCAAACGAAAAAGAAATGTTAGCGATTGTTTGGGCCCTTAAGAGTTTGAGAAACTACCTTTACGGAGCAGCAAAGATAAAAATTTTTACAGATCACCAACCGTTGACACACGCTCTGAGCAACGGAAATACTAATAGCAAACTTAGGCGATGGAAAGCAATATTGGAGGAGTATAATTACGAATTATCGTACAAACCTGGTAATACTAATGCTGTGGCGGACGCACTCTCTAGACCTCCACAGCAAATATTTGAGATCATCTCGACAGACGCCACGCAACATAGTGACCATAGCCTACCTCGAAACCTTATCCAACATACAAATGCTCCAATAAATGCTTTTAAAAATCAACTGTTTATAGAACAGAATGAAACTCAATCATATGAATTTCAAATTGTGTTTCCAACATACCACAGACATATCATATCAGAACCAGACCTCTCCAAGAAAAGACTAAACGAAATATTCACTAAATACCTAAACCCATCAGTAACGAATTGTGTGAAAACAACCGACGAGATATTGGGAAAAGCACAAGAAGTGTATTCCGATAATTTTTGCAAATACAAATTCCTTTACACAAGAAACATGGTAGCCGACATTCTTAACGAATCAGATCAGGAAATAGAAATTATAAATGAACATAACAGAGCTCACAGAAATGCCAATGAAAATAAAGCTCAATTACTCGAGAGATGTTATTTCCCACAGATGAATGCAAAAATAAAAAAAATAGTAACATCATGCAAGGTTTGTAAGGAGAACAAATATGAAAGACACCCTAACAATATTTCTCTGCAAGAAACCCCTATCCCACAATATCCTGGTCAAATAATACACATCGATATTTATATTACGGAAGGTACTTCTATTCTGACAGCAATCGATAAGTTGACAAAATATGCTCAGACAAAAAAACTTAATTCAAGAGCGACGGAAGACATCAAACAACCACTTAGAGAAATACTTTTGAACTTTGGTATGCCAGAAATTGTCGTGATGGATAATGAAAAGTCATTTAATTCAAAGGCCATCATATTCATGTTGGAAAATCAATTTAACGTAAAGGTTTTCCGAATTCCACCATACGCCAGTACGGTTAACGGACAGATAGAAAGGTTTCATTCTACTCTTTCCGAGATCATGCGATGTATAAAATCGAAAGGAATTCATAATAACTTGTCCGAACTTTTGGATAAATCTACTTACGAGTATAACAACACTGTTCATTCGACCTTAGGAAGAAAACCGTACGATGTATTTTTTGGTAAACGGTCATCAAGAGACCCTGAAGAACGGGAAAAAGACAGGATCAAGTTGATAGAAGATTTTAAGAACCGACAACTATCGGACTTGGAATATCATAATCGCGGTAGAAAAGTCGCCAGGGATTATAAAATAGGAGAAGTGATTTTTGTCAAACAGAATAAAAGGTTGGGAACAAAGCTCAGTAAGAACTATAAGCAGGAGATAGTCAAGGAAAATCGACATACAACGGTGGTGACAGAAAACGGAAGAATTGTTCACAAAAACAACATTCGTAACTGAATGAATTCAAATTTTGGTTAAAGAACTTTTTCTTTTTATTTTTTCTTTTTTTTTTGTATAATTTTGTTGCCCTTAGTCCGACCTGAGGTAAAGATCTTGGACTATACTAATTCGCGAATTGTAGCAATTGATACAGGTGTAGCAAAACTCCAAATGGGGTCTGTAAGATTGATACATGATGTGGACTTAAACGATTACCAGATGTTTATTGACGATATGAAGGCAACAGTGATTTCAAAAGTGGTTACATCCCATCCCTTACATCCCTTTTTAATCCATGAAATATCCGAATTACAAGAGAAGCTAAACCAATTGAAACCAAGATCAAAACGATCCCTAAATTTCATAGGTTCGGCATGGAAATGGATAGCAGGTAATCCTGACCATGACGACTTTGAAATAATAACACAAAAAACAAATAATATATTAAAAAATAACAATAAACAGGTTATAATAAACAAATTATCTTTAGACAGAATCAACGAATTGACCTCAAAAATGAACCAGGTAATAAAAGTCGTGCAAGAAGATGTACAGACCTTCCGGAATTTAGATATTACCGAATTGAAATACAAACTGGAAATAATAAAGGAAGAAATAATTAATCTACAATATGCCATCCATTGGGCCAAAGTAGGTGTAATTAATTCGTTTATTCTGTCTCATGATGAAATAGAAACCATTAGGAAATTGTTCGAAAATAATAAAATTCCATACCTCAACATAGAAGAGATACTGGAATTTAGTGAAATAAAAATAGCTACTAACAATAGTTCCTTAATTTATATTGTCAGCATTCCTACAACAAATGATATATTGTGCAATAAGCTACTTATAAAACCTGTGAAAATTAATAGAACTGCTACTAAAATTATTTTTAATGAAATTTTGAATTGTAATGAAAGGATGTTTGGAATAAAAAATGATTGTAAGAACTACAACAAATTGACAATATGCAAAGAGGACAGTATTGAGGACATCAGCGGATCTGAATGCCTCCCCAATTTAATCCACAGCAAACCCTCTAATTGTACCTTGACAAGTAACTTCCATATACCCACAATACAGGAAATATTCCCTGGAACACTTTTACTGAACCAATTTAACGGTACGATTCTGATAAGTCAAGAGCCATATGATTTAAATGGCACTTTCATCATTAAATTCCATAATGAAACTGTATCAATCGGTGATAAAGCTTTTTCATATTCTGAAATTAATTTTTCTAACATTCTCCCAGCCGTAGTGCAACCAGTCATGGGAAACACACACGTGGAAGAAATTCTCACCTTGGAACTAATCAAAGAAATGCATGTGAACAATACTGAAGCAATAGAACTTCTGAATGTGGAAAGTAGATTGGGTGACACTATCACTTACGTACTAGTGGTTCTCATAATCATCTTAATGTTATCTGTCTGTCTGAAAAAAATGTGTAATAGAAGTGGCTCTAAATGCTCAGGAATAATTAATATCAATACTCCATTACCACCGCAGAATATTACCTTGAATGAAAACGAGCCGAGAGGGTACCCTATATCAAGGATCTCTCAAATACCCTATTTTTGATTGAGGACAATCAAAATTTTAGTGGGGAAGAGTTAACAAACAAAACATTTTGTTTAGTTAATTCTAAATACTCCCTCCCATTCTCTTTAATTTCTCATGTTTGCTGTGTTCGCTTTGTTAATCAATTTGTTTAAGTTCAATAAATTATGTTGTGGCTCAAATTGCATTGTGTGTCGCAGCTATAGAATATTTTGTCACAAGCCAATCGATAATATGCTTTGTGGGCGAAAGAACAAAATTCAATGTAAACAATAATTGTTGCGTCTCATATTGCATTATGTGTCGCAACAGTACTCTGTTCTTTCGATTGGTAAACTAGGTCATTAATGCAGACGATAAAATGTTTAACTTATTATTTTTAACAAAAAGTCCCAAAAATTGTCAAGTGGGCAATAAACTATTGAGAAAGACCCAATGTTGTCAAATGGGCATTAATTATTGTATTCCATAGTTTTAAGTTTAAATAAGAAAAACAATTCAATAAAGAAAGCAGTTGATTAGTAACAATCACACAAAACACATCATGTTTCATTTATGAAATATAAAAAGGAAATAACTTATATGCATAAGACTTAACTCAAGGCAAAGTTTTCAAAATGGCCAACCTTAAAACCCATCGAACCGTTTTCAGTTGATTTTTCCTTTCATGGAAATCAAAACCATCTGTTTTGTGACGGTGATCTTTTTTGCTCTGCACTGTAGCAAAAGAATTTCTGGTACGGGCAGAGTAAGAAAGAAGAAAAAATAATAACCTTGATCTTGAAATTATTTTCAAGTTCAAGTATGTACAAGTAAACAACACCTTATATGGTAATAGGTTGATGGCATTTTTTTTTTTTTTTTTTTTAGCAAACTGATTTATGGCGCGAATTTTTTGTCTCTTTATTGTTTTGTATTAAATCATGATTATTCATGTATGTAACTACAACTTGCAATCCTTCTCGTTCTCCCACTTGGTTTTCAGCTATTGGTATTAGCCTACCCCTTCGTTCACTCAATAATCTCACTTACTCTCTCTCCTTTTAATATGAGTTGGTATTTTTTTACGAAAAGAGTGAGATTATGAACGAAGGTCTGTATATCTATGCGTATTATGGATAACGAGATAAAATGTTCCATAATGATATACATAGGCTATTCAATGAGTGGTTGAGCGTAGTTAATACAAAACATATTTTAGCTGGAGATGAATGAATGAGTGATGATAGGTATAATGTGAAGAAAAGAATTTTGATGAGGGAGTTGAATTTTGAATGTCGCAGAAAGAGGTTGAGGAAAAACCCTTAATTTAAAAATTAAAAATGTAGTCTTAAAATTAAAAAAAAAAAAAATATATTTATAATTTAAAATAAGTAAAGTTTAAAATAAATTTTATAAGTAAAGTTTAAATGGAAAATAAAAGTAAAGTTAAATAAATAAAAATTGCATATTGTTGAAAAAAAAAATTGTTTTGCATATAAGAACTTAAAAAAAAAAGAAAGAAAAAATTTAAAGATTAAGAAAATTAAAAATAAGTGTAAGAAAAATCCAAGTTTAAAATAAAGACATAAAATTAAAATTAAAAAGTGTTAAAAAATTAAGAAATAATAAATAATTTAAAAGTCGCAATATAACAACTATCTACTTGATGCTGTTAACTAAGTTGCTGCCGTTGTTAATCCAATACAACAACATATGTATATGAACATAAAAACTTACAATCAACACTACAGTAAGAAGAACTTTATCAAAAACAACAATAAAATAAATAACCATAAATATGAGTGGATCAGTCCGTGAGCGTTATTTTTTTCTTCGTCCGGACGAAATTGAACAACTTTTGCTTTGCGACAGCAGTGACAATGAGGAAGAAGCTGTCACATACATGGACGAAGAAGACATTGTTTTTCTCGAAAATGATGCTTTAGAAATCCAAGAGGATGATTCCTTAGAAGTTGTTATCGAAGGCACTAATCCCGTAAAATCTCCTGTAGTTAAGAAGCCGCGCATTGGCCGTAAGCCGGCACCAGTTGCAGTAGAGAATGAGCCAATTGCATCGACTTCAAATGCTGTACCAGTACCAGAAGAGCCAGTATTTTTTATACCACCAGAGAAGAATTTCTGGTTCAGAGAGACACTTGCCTATAAAAAGCCCGTTTTCACCGAAAATTGCATATATATACATTCCCAAGTTCAAAAACCCATTGTGCATAGACATGAGGAAATGCCGCCAGCGTATGATGTGTTCAATACTGTTTGTAATTTTGAAGGTAAGTTTTTACAATTGCAAAATACTAGTTTCTTAGTTTCTATTATTTTTTTGTTTCAGAATTGTGCAGAATGATAGTGGAGCAGTCTAACCTATATGCCAGACAAAAGGGACGTGTTTTCACTCTGACTGTGGAAGAGTTCAAAGCTTATATGGGTCTAATCATACGTATGAACCTAGTAAAACTACCCAGCATTCGTTTATATTGGTCTACAGATCAGACATTTCATCAAGCTCAAATCGCAGATATCATGCCTCGGCTTCGATTTGAGGAAATTACTTCTTATTTTCACTTTTGCGACAACGATCAGGTTGATGTTAGCGACCGTGGATGTAAAATCCGCCAAATTATTAACCATATGAACAAAGCTATGCCAGACGCATACACGTATTCTAAAAAATTATCAATTGACGAACTTATGGTGAAGTTCAAGGGACATAACGCCATGAAGCAGTACATGAAGAACAAGCCCGTGTCATGGGGCTTCAAGCTTTGGTGTTTATGTGAGTCGAGCACTGGATACCTGTATAACGTGGACATATATACTGGTAAAAAGGCGTTTGTTGAGCACGGTCTTGGTGAGTCTGTAGTTTTGCAATTATGTGAACCACTAGCAAATAAAGGGGTTGAAGTTTACTGCGACAACTTTTTTACGAGCTTGAACTTGATGGAGATTCTACATAAAAATGGTATAATGGCATGCGGAACAATTCGAAGCAACAGAAAACACATGCCAAAGAAGTTTCCGGCGGATAAAGATATGAAGCGTGGCGACATAAGCTATTTTACATCCGATAGCATTTCCGTAATCAAATGGATGGATAATCGTGCTGTTTATCTGGCTTCAAATTTTATCGATCCAACTGCTGTATTCAAAGTAAAGCGGCGTGTAGCTGGGTAAGCTAGCAAAATTGATGTCGATTGCCCATTGGTTGTCCAGCATTACAATAAGGGAATGGGAGGTGTCGATCTGATGGACCAAAAAAAGGTTTACTATGAGTACGATCGTAGAAGCAAATGGCGGTTCTATATTCGCTTGTTCTTCGACCTTTTCGAAATATGCGTCCATAATAGCTACGTCATATACAATAAACTCATGTCGGTCAACAGCTTTGGGCAGAACGTGACTTCGATTGAGTTTCGGGCAGCTTTGGCAAAGGAATTAATTAGTGACTTCAGTTCAAGAACGCGCACATTCCCAGAGACAACCAGAACCGGAAGTCACTTTATAAACAAACCAAAATCTCTCCACAAAATGGAAAAGCGTGAAAATTGGAAGCGCTGCGTCAATTGTGCCTCCACAAAAATGTATGGTCGTCAAAGGGTTAAAAGGGTATTTTTATATTTTGTAGCCCTGAAAAGGCCCTTTTTTATATTTTTATATTTTTTTGGCCATGAAGAAGGTCTTTTATATGTTGAATTTCACAACGCAGCAGCAACGGCGAGCTTTTGTACTTTCCGTCATAGCATGGTTTTCACAAAGTGCTAAATAATGAAAAAAAAAGAAAACTAAATATTAGTACAATATGAAATGTAAAAGCACAAGGGTGCATTTTTGTTAATTTTAATTATTGTTACTCGTGTCTTATTGTTTTGTGTTATTATATTATTTACGTTCTGTGTTATATGTTTTTAGCGGATAGCGAAATATTGAATAAATAAAAAACAACAACAAAAATTCCAAAATTGGCCTCAAGCTCAATAAATGTATAAATTAATAACAACAAAAAGGTCGAAGAAAACACAAATATTTATGAAAACTAAATATTTTATTAATAAGATTACAAAATGTGCTATCATTTATAATCGCGCTGCATTTCTTATTTTTTTTTTCTTTCCAAAACCAATTTGTAATTTTGTGGTAAACTACATTTTTTAAGAAATTTAACTTTTTTAAAGAAAATGTACAATTCTAAGAAAATTTACTTTTTAACAAAGGTAATTTTTTAAGAGAGTCACTTTAAAAAAATACTTTTTTCAGAAAATATATTTTTTAAGAAAAGGTGTTTTTAAGATCCTTTCCGGGAGTTTTTCCTTTTTTCCTTTTAGTTTGTTCAGTGTTGAGATTAACTCAACACCCCAACAACTGAAACATGCCCTGAGGCATATACTTCATTTTTTTTTATTTCATTGAAAGGTTGTTGAGTATTTCGAACCAGAAGAGTTTTCTGACCAAAACTTTATAAATTCCTTACTTATTTCAAGTTTTTCATTTAAAATTACATCCGGGTTGTCCAGAGAAGAGATGCAGTCTATGTTCTGTGTGACTTTGTAGCCAGTAAAGTTTCTGATGTTTGTCCAGATTTTATCAGATTTGGTCAATTGGTTGTTGATATCGTCAGGGGTGATTTATTTAATTTATGTGTATAAACAATTAAAATAAATAAATAAAAATAATTAAAAATAATAAAAAATCACAGAAAAAGGTTAATATAATTATTATAAAAAAAACGGGACTTCACGAACTTAAAATTAATAAACATTGGCTCTTTTGTAGTTTAGCAAGTTTGTTTGGGTCATATTTCTTTTAAATATATGCCATAATCTATTATTTTCTAATTTCAAATGCTCTAACTCTTTGTTCCACCATGGAACTTTTCTGATTTTTGATTGGAATTGTGGTATGGACACGTTAGCAGACTGAACAATTATTTTACAGATGTTTGCTGTTTCTAGATTAATGTTACCAGATATAGGTTTCTGACGATCTATGGCATTGCATTGTTCTCGATATTTTGGCCAGTTAGCCTTACTGGTGTTAAGTTTTGGTTTACTGAAAGAGTCTTGACCTGTCAGACTATGAAATAGCGAAATTATAATGGGAAAAATTCTCTATTGTTTTCCACTCAGCTTGGGAAGCTAAACTAGGAGAGCAGAAATATAAACCAATATGAGAGAATGTTCTGCGAGTATTTAGAAGGGTTGAGGATTTGTCGTTAAGTAGAACAAAATCTGAGTTGTTAATGAAGTTGGCTAAAATAGTTCCCTTTCAGCTGTTAGAAGCGAACCCCAGTTTTTGTGAGGGCTATTAAAGTCTCCGCTTATAATAGCTGAAATATTAGAACTGAAAACATTTTCAAGATTTCTAGTGGATAAATTTGCGTTAGGTGAAATATAAGCGCTGAAAATATTGAATTTAACTTTTGAAATAATTTCTACGCACACAGAATCGAAATCATTACCAACATCAATATGATTTTGTTCAAGGGACTTGTGAGCCAGAATTGCTACACCATCGTATATGGTGGGAGATATATTATTAGCATATATATTGTAATTAATGGGTATTGGGATGTTTAATATGGAGTTTAGATGGGTTTCTTGTATGCATATAATTTTTGGATTATGAGCTGTAATAAGTAGTTGGAGTTCTATAAAGTTATTTAAATAAAGTTATTAAGATCCATTGTAAAAGTAAGATATTGTACTATAAAATTGTGTATAATAAGAGTATATTTTGTATGTACATATACATGAACTTCAGTAATAATGAAAGTAAGAGGGAGATGATATTAAAAAAATGAATTAACTTAAAACAATTAAGAGATGTAACGATAGGGGAATTTATAAACAGTAAAATTACATGTGGAAGAGGGCGATGTTCATTTGTTAGTATTAGATGGTATTTAGTTAAGATAGCGATGTAAAGTTAAGATTAAGAGAGTTGACTGAAAAAATTATAAGGATTATAGGAATGAAAAGAAAAATGTTAAATATTGAGTTAGGTGTTGATGTAAATGAGAGGAACAAATTTAACAGTGTGTAATGTTGACATAATAGTTGAAAAATATAAGAGAGAAATGGTAGAGATGGATTGTTTGATTACAGAAATAATTTCCCTTTGAATAATTGAGTTGAAGGGAAAAGTAATATTTAGATAATTTATAAATTAAAAACATATTGGTAGATTTAAGAGTTATATTTGTTACTTATTTCTTTTGGATTTCCTGGTGGCTATCTTGATTTTATCTTTAAGTCTTTTTGAAGCGTTTTTGGGTAGTATTAGTGGTTTGTTTCCATCCATCGTTTGGGAATATGTACTAAGATGGTCCGTGTTCATTACAGATAGGGAATTGTCCAAATCAGTTATTAGATGGAGTAATCTGTTAAGAGACGTGATTGAGTCCTGTTGGCGGAGGCACTGAAGAAGAGGGGTTGCCGTTGATTGTATTTGTTACCGTAGAGTAGAAAGCATTTGTTTGTGGATGACGTTATATAAAGTGGTAGCTGTTTTCCTACTATTTCCTGCGTAACGATGGCCTGAATTTCTTTTTTCTTTCAGGAAGATAGGACACTTTGTGTCGTTTGTTGCATGTTTAAATTCTTCGATATTGGAGTTTTTGCAATTAACACAATAGACAGGATGGTCACATCTCTCATTAGTTCAATGTTGGTATGAAAAGTATTTGAGCAATTAGCGAATATTTTTTCATTCTGGGATTCATCATTATTGTTTTTAATATTTTATTTTACTTTATTTTATGGTAGATACGTTTGTATTGTTGCAAAATAAAATGATTAACAGTAAACCGATGTTGCGAGCGCGTGACTTTTATTTTTAATTATCACGATTGGGTTTTTAAAAACAGATTATTTTATTTATTAAAAACGTTCTTACAACTAGAAGTCAAGTCCAAAACTAAACTTTTATATATTTGTTTTACTTATTTATTCGCTAGCTTAAATGTAGTTTCTACTGAGTTTACAATATTGATTTGTTCTCACTAAATATTTAATTATTTCCCAATATGTATAAATTGTTTATACAGACATTTATTTATTTGACAACATTTACGCAGTAAGCGTTTATTTAGTGTTGCTATTTAATTATTTCACAATATGTTTAAATTGTTTATCCAAACATTTATTAATTTTAAATAAATTTTTATTAGCATATATTTTGATTGACCTATTTTATTTAGGAAGTCATCGAACTTGTCTATAGTTTCAACAAGTTCGTCGACTTTGTTTGTAGGTTTGTCAATATCTATATATGTAACTACTCCCCCTCTTAAGTTCGAATGCTCCTGAATTCTTTTATTTAATGTTACAGTTATATGTTTATGTTAAAAAAAATTATATTAATAATGATAACTATTACAATTATAATAAAAATATTACAACTGTATGTTATTTTCTTATAATAATTTAAATTTTTGATATTTCTTACATTAGATTGATGTTCTTTTTCAATTTCATCAAATGTTATTTTATTAGGAAAATTCTTTAATATTTCAATACTATTAAATATTTGTTTTTGTTCAATTTTTTCTTCAATATTTGAGAAAAATATTCTTTAATTTTAACTGAACAGTTATTATAATTAATTAAATAGTTCCCATTTAAAATAATTTTCTCAGATTTACAAGTTTGATTGATTTTAATATTTTCTGCATTTTTATATTTTATTAATGGACAATCATTTTTAATTACACAATGTGTGCTTACTTTTAAATCTTTTAAATGTTTGTTTTCTTCAAATTTATAAATTTTATTTTGGAATTCAAAAATTTGTTCAATGTTATAATCTATTTCATTATTTTCATTATTTGGTATAGGTACAATTGATCTTAATTTTACTGTTTCGAATGTTTTTGGTAGTTTAATGCCAAAAATTGGATAAGAGTTATTTAAAAATGCCGTTCCAAGTTGTGTATGTTTAAATTTATTATAATCAATTTCATACTTTTGTATCTCATGACTTGTTAATATATTTGGATGTACAATATTATATTGTGCAGAAATTACATTATCTTGTAACTGTTCTATTTTGTTTTTCAATAATTGTATGTTCGTCATTTGTTCTAAATATACATTTTTTTTTCCATTTCCATAAATTTACTTATAGAATTAATTTCCTTTTCTATTATTTTTCTGTCATTATTTATAATAATTTTCAAATGATTTAAGGTTACATTAAAATAATCGTTAATTAGTATCTGTTGATTAATGTTTTCTGTTATTTCATTAATAGTTAGAAGGTTAATTTGTATGTGCTGTCTGTCCTCTTCGTCCATTGTTCCAAATAACCACTTAGACATACTTCCTATTCCGTTTATAAGTCCACGTCTTTTCCTATTCTGTTTCGGTATTAGCGTCATTAATTTATGTCTAGCTTCCATCAATTCTAACTGAAGTAAATTTTTATTTTCTACTCTCATTTAAATAATATTTTCCGTCATCTTGCCTAAAATGTCTTCTATTTCGCGTAAGTTGACCATATGCAATATTATATCCGATTCATTAACAATTTCCTGTTTTTTTATGTAAATATCTATAAATCCTGTTTGTTCCGTGAGACGCTTTTTTGTCATCATTCCATTAGTCAGTGGTATCATTAGTAGTATCATCAACATTATTCGTATCTGAAAATTTTAAGGGTCTTTTTATGTTACTTGAATGAATGTTATTTAAAGGTCCCTTTTTGTACTTAGGTTGTTCTTTATACCTAACTGCTTTGTAATTTTTACTGAACCCTTCCCGTTTTGTTTCTCTATAATCTTCTCTTTTTAAATTAAGTTTATCAATTTTTTTTCTTTTTGCTTTCTCTTAAGTATTGTCTAATTTTCTCCAAATCTGTACGTCTTTCCTGAACATCGTTTGGTGCACATTTTATACTTGAGCGATACCTTTCATTATAATTTCTAATTGTTCGTTGAATCAATTGCGGTATAGGTAAATTTTTGTTTGTCCGATATAAAATTCTAAATTTTTCCGCAATCGTATTATGGAATCTTTCTACATCAGCGTTTCCGGTATGGCTGTTAGGTTTTGTCAAATGTAATTCAATTCCTTGCTCTGTTAAAAATTCTTTTATCCTTATTGCCTTAAATTCATTGTCCGCTATTATTTTGTCGGGTTTTCCCATTTTAGTAATATGTTCTTCAATTTTTTCTGTTAAAGTTATGTGATTTCTATCACTCAGTGGATACGCCGCTCCAAATTTTGAAAACTTACCTATTATTGTTAAAAAATGAAATCCTTTGATTACATATGTATCAATATGTATAGTTTGGTTTTTGTCCGAATGGGTTTCTGTGTAATGAAACTTATTTTTAAGTGGATGCCTTTCATACTTCACCTGTTAGCAAATGTCACATTGGTTGATTACCATCTGGATTAATTCCATGAGTTTTGGGAAATATATTTTATTTTTAATTTTATTATAAGTTTCAATGATTCCTGAGTGTAAGCTTTCTCTAACATTGTATAATGATACTTGCCTTACTGCTTCAACATCTGTCTCAATGTCTTGTGCTCTCATGGTGCACTTAGTGAATTTGATTTGGCTATCATTTGAATACATATCTATCAATTTTTCCTGCACTATATTATAGTTTCTTTCGGATAATTCAGAAAATATCCCTATTTTCCCTTTTGAAATATATCTTCTAAAAATTTCTCCTAATTGATCCAAGTCGCCTTCTTATTTATTAATTTATTATTTGTGTTTTATACTTATTCATAATTTCTTCTTTAATAAAAAAATTATCACCTAATTCCTCGTCGGATGAATGTACTGTTGCCATTGTTATGTCATCTTCTATATTATTAACTGAAAAAGATGTTAAGATAGTGGTGTTCGCAGTACTGGTATTTCCTGAAATAGGGTCCTCACTATTTTCAATTCTACTTAAGAAGTCTGCCACTTTATTTTCTCTGCCCTTTAGCTACTCAATCTCAAATTGACATTCTCCTAATTTTAGTAACAATCGTTGGTGCCTGTGTGACATGTCTTTCCCTCTATATTTGGAGTGTAAATACTTGATTGGCTGGTGCTTGGTTAGAATTTTGAATTTTCTACCATAAATGTAGGGTCTAAAATAGTTTACGCTCCACATATTTGCTAAAAATTCCTTGTCAGTCGCAGAATAGTTTCTTTCGTGGTTGTTTAAGGTTCTTGAAGCGTAGCACACCGGGTGCCCTTCTTGTGATGGTACTGCACCAATCGCATAATTGGATGCATCGGTCGTCAATGTAAATTGCTTTTCGAAGTCGGGATAACGTAGAATAGGATGTGTACTGATTAATGTTTTTAACTTCTCGAAGGCTTCAACGTAAGTTGGATCCTTCATATTAATTTTTGTATCTTTCTTTAAAAATTTCATAATTGGCTGAGCTACCTTCGCATAGTTTTTTACGAATTTTCGGTAGTAGCCCGTTAATCTCAAAAAACTTTTTATCTGTTTCTCTGTTTTTGGTAATCCTAAATTTTGAATTATATAATTTTGTCTGGATTTGGCTTCATGCCGTCTTTCGTCAATATGTCAATATGTGTCCTAAGAATTCAGTTTCTTTTTTAAAAAAATTACACTTGTCTATTTGTATTTTTAAATTTTTACCTTCGTGGACTTTGAAAATGTCTCGTATAGTTTTAATATGTTCAGTTAAGGAGGTGCTAAATATCAAAATGTCGTCTTAATATACGACTCAATTTTTATTAATGTAGTCTCTTAAGATTTCGTTCATCAACCTTTGGAAGGTTGCCGGGGCATTTTTTAGGCCAAATGGCATTCTCACAAATTTATATAACCCGTGTGGGGTGACAAATGCCATTTTTGCTCTATCTTTTTATCTAATATTTGATGGTACCCCTTTGCCAAGTCCAGAGTAGTAAAATACTGAGCTCTTCCCAGCTTATCTAATATTGAATCGATATTCGGCAAAGGATACTTATCATCAATAGTAACTTTATTTAACTTTCTGTAGTCTATTACTATTCGATATTTCTTTTCGCCTGAGTTTTCTATTTTCTTTGGTATAACTATTAAAGGACTTGAATATCTTGAGTTGCTCTTTTGAATAATACCCTGTTCTTCCATGACTTTGATTTGCTTTCTAACCTCCATTTCGTGTTGGGTTGGGTATCTATACAATTTTGAATTGATTTGTTGTTGTGTCGTAGTTTTTATTTCGTGTTGGATTTCTGTGGTGTTGGTTAATATGTCGCCTTCTTTAAGTGGTAACTTGTTATATCCCTTCAATAGTTTTATAATTTCTTTATAAATCCAATTCACTAGTTTCGAGGGTACAAATATGGTTAAAATCATACGGTTTATTTAAAAAATTACACACTTTTCCGTTTAGTGTTATTTCTCCTTTTTCAATATTTATATGCGCATTTAAAAAATTTAATATGTTAATACCTATTATAAAATCATACATTCTACCTCTTAACGGTGTGACTTTCCAACGAACCCTTGCGTTGTTAGGTAAATTGAACTCATCTGGTCCGTCTGTATGTACCTCTTAATTAGTTATATCTATGTTCGTTAATGTACTAAATGTTATTGGACTTCTCAATTTAATTTTCCTGAAATCATCTATTTCACTACTAATTAAGTTAAGGCTAGCTCCTGTATCCATTAATGCTATATATTTTTTATTATTAAACTTTAGTATTATTTTTGGCAGGTATTCAGAGGCTGCTTCGTAAAAAACACTGTATTATTAATTTCTTCTTCATAATTTATTTCAGGTCCTTCTGGGCTTTGCCTATCAGAATTTAAGCGATTTTGGCTAAACTTATGATTTGGGCGTCCTGCCACTCGAGGATTATTATAAATTCTTTCTATATTGTCTACTTCCATCTTTTCAACTCGGTCTTGCCTAGGTTGATTCAAGCGATATTGGCCGGAGTTTGGCCTAGGGTTTCCTACCTGTGTAAAATTCCGGAATTGTCCTGACATATTATTATCCCTATTGATCTAGGCCCTATAACGTCCTGAATTATTAAATTGTCTATCCCAATTAATATTATTAATATTGTTATTATTATTATTATTATTATTGTAATGATTGTTTTTAAAATTACTTTGCCCTCTATTTTGATAGTTTTGATTTCGATTATAGTTACGATTTGAATTTGTATTATCATATTTATTAGTCCTGTATTTTCTATATTCTGCCCTGATACAACTGTCTTCGAATCTTCTCTTTGTCCATATCTTCAATATATCATTAATGTTCCTTTCCTCATATATTTTATTTAATAACGTCCCTTGCGTCATTTCTATAAACTTCATTTACTAATAAACTATCTATGTTTGATAAATCGATATAATGATCATTCTTATAATAAATTGTCAGCTCATCTGACTTATACTTAATATTCTCTATTTTGGTTAACAGCTCACTTACCGAACTCACTTTTAAATTTGCTATCATCCTTTATAGTTGGTGTGGTTCAATGCTGGATCTATAACATAGTTTTATGGTTTCTTTAATTAGTTACCAGTTGTCCGGTGTGGGTATATTGATGACGACATCTTTAGCTTGGCCTTGTATAGCTTTGTAAAATATTGTTCTGACGGCATAATTTTTGAGATGTTAATCCAGTATAGTTGACAAGAGATATTCCGTGCTGCTAAAAAAACCTGTTTACCATTACTTCTCCTGTTCCGGTAAAAGTGGGTAGATGATTTATTGTATTCAGAATGTTGTCCCTTGTACTGTTATAGTATATACTGGATTTTGTTGCTGATGTTGCTGTTGTTGTTGTTCTTGCAATCCCAGGTATGCATTTCGCAATTGTTCCAGTTGTTGCTCTCTTCTAGCTAGTTCTTCCACTAAGTCTACGGGTAGTATTTGAGCCTGTTCCATTCTTCTGCTGTCAAAAGTTTGTTGTCTTTTCTGATTTTTTCCAATTTTGTGTTCTTTTCTAGTTGTGGTATTCACTGTATTAGTGTTTACTGCACAAATTATATATATATTTTTTTCTATTTATTATAATTTTATGTGTGGTGTTGATTCTAAGTGTTCACTGCACAATTCTTTTTCTATTATAGTTTTAGTTGCGGTGTTAATTTTAAATGTTCACTGCACAATTCTTTTTCTATTATAGTTTTATTTGTGGTGTTAATTTTAAGTGCACTGCACAATTTGTGGTGTTAACTTTTTTAAATGTTCACTGCACAATTATAGTTTTTATTTGTGGTGTTAACTTTTGAATGTTCATTGCACACGGAATACGTTGATTCGTTTCACTGGATCCTTTCAATTGAATTTGGATCCCACCGACTGCGCCACTTTTGTTTTTAATTATCATGATTGGGTTTTTAAAAAAAATTATTTTATTTATTAAAAACGTTCTTACAACTAGAAGTCAAGTCCAAAACTAAACTTTTACATGTTTGTTTTACTTATTTATTCGCTAGCTTAAATGTAGTTTCTGCTTAGTTTTCAATATTGATTTGTTCTCATTAAATATTTAATTATATCCCAATATGTATAAATTGTTTATACAGACATTTATTAATTCGACAATATTTACGCAGTAAGCGTTTATTTAGTGTAACTATTTAATTATTTCACAATATGTTTAAATTGTTTATCCAAACATTTATTAATTTTAAAATATATTTTTATTAGTTAGCATTTACATATTTTGATTGACCTATTTGATTTAGGAAGTCATCGAACTTGTCTATAGTTTTAACAAGTTCGTCGACATTGTAGGTTTGTTAATATCTATATATGTAACTCGTGTACTTATATTAATTTTATTTTTGCGAGCATAGATAATTACGGCTGTTAACAGCGACAGCGGTTATCGACTGTTATGTTAACGAAAAAACATGATTTTTAACCATTTTATATTTTTTATGTTTCCTTTTCAAGATTTTTGTGTTTTACAATTATTATCAAAAAAAAAATTGGTTATTTCGAATTTATTTTTTTTAAATTGCTTCAAAATAATTATCGCAATTCATTTCAGAAGGTATATCTAATAGACTAATCATTTCTGAACAATTATTATTGGATTGTGAAGAAGTTGGTTTGTGTGAAGATGTTGATTTGATGATTTACCTGTATCTTCTTCTTCATTTAGTAAAAAGACGTTCTTCTCATTGTTTAGTAATCTTTTCTTTTTATTTGAATTAGATATTTAACGTTGTCGTCGATTTGACGTTTCGACAATGATTGCCTTACAATTTTAATATCTCCTACTTATATACTAAAAATAATTACTTAAAACTATGCAGTGCTCTAATAGCATTGCGACTGCCCTTGGTAATACGTCTAGCGACCTACATGTGTGAAGCACATGTATCTATTGGGTGGTCAGCTATTATAAAACACAAAAACATGTCAAGTACGGCAGTATCAAATACTTCAAACATTTCCGTACTTGCTTTGTGTTGCCGTCATGCAATTGAAAACAGAAACCCTCTTGTTTATACTTTATTTTGGGTTTGTTTACAAACTGCAATGCCACACACATTCATTCATCGTAATGTTTGTACCCACACGTGCATTATCGAATTGCAACGTTTATGGTCAACATATGTGTGTCAAGTGTTTTCGTTTTACATATTTACCAAAACCAATTACCCTCTGCTTAACATTCATGCACTGTGTGAATGCTCTATAGTATGCATACACCACACCACCACCCTTAAGAGGAAACATACAATTTCTTTAAATTCAAAAATGAGAAATTGGAGGATTGCTGTGTATATTAGTGTGTGCATACTGCTTGTAAAATTATTATATACAGATTTTTTTTTTTTTTTAATGGTTAAATTTCTATTGTTAAATATTATTGTACTCGAATTATATCGATCTCTATTTGCGACTATTATGCCTAAAATATTATTCTTAATTATAATCACGAATTCTTATGCATATACATTTGTGTTGTTTTTTTTTTTTTTCATTATACATTACTTTATTCTGTAATTCTATGCCTTATTAAATCAGTAATAATAATACTACAATGTCATTAACAATAATTTCATTAACATATCTTTTTTTCTTTTTTTTTAGCTTAACATATACATATGTATGTTTGTTTATTATAAAAAAAATTTTTTTTATCCTTTAGTTTGGTTTTTGTTATTGATCATATTTAAAATTCTTACGAATGGTTATACTTTTTTAACTAATTCTTATGGTAAGTCTTAATATTATTTCCTATCTTTACTGAGATATTCAAATTTCTACCTCTACTATGCTATAAGGACCTCTGTATGGTGCCTCGTTTTCCTTCTATTTTCTACTTTAACTAATACTAAATCACCTATATTTAAATCTATACTATTCGTCTTTTTCTGTGATTCTATTTGTCTATTTTTCTTCACCTGTTCAGTCATGTATTTCGCACTGTCCAGTGAATATTTCAGTCTGGCTTTTATTTTGTTCGCATAGTTATCAAAATTATACACCTTGGGATGATTCCGGATTTCATCACCTGGTAAATTTGGTAATTTTCCAAATATCAATTCAAACGGAGAGTATTCTGTATCCACATGAGGAGTTACGTTGTATGCAAATGAGTAATAAGGTATCCACTCTACCCAGTTGTTATCTTCCACGAAAGACAAAAAGTATTCGTTAAGAACCCTATGGTTTCTTTCTACTGTGCCTAACGTTTCGTGATGGTAGGGTGTCGAAAATTTTTGTTCGATTTTCATCATTTCGCATATCTCCTTCATTAATTCATTTTTAAATTCCGTTCCTCTGTCTGATTTGAGTGTACTAAATAAGCCATATTTCAATATAACGTTTTCCATTAATGCCTTTGCTGTAGATTTTGCTTCTTTCGTCTCCATTGGACAAGCAACAATGTATTTCGTCAATTCGCATTGCATGGTCAATATATACCGAAAGTTATTCGTTGGACGCAGTGGACCAACTGTATCTATCACTACCGTATCGAAACTCTGTGATGGTGTATCAGTCACCTTAAGTGGTTCTTTTGTATATTTAGTTCGCTTGTTTCTTTGGCATAGGTAACATTTTGATACAAAGTTTTTTTACCATTTTGGACATATTCTTCCACGTGTACTTTTGCTTCAATTTTAGTGTCGTTTTCCTCACACCAAAATGTCCTCCTTGGGGAGTGTTATGATATAATTCTATTAATTCTTGTTTCTTGTTATCATCTGATATCTCTTGAGGTTTATTGTATAATAATATCTTTATGTCATCTGTATTTGATTTCTGTAAATAATTATATTTGGCCTTAAATTCATCTGCAGGAATTATTTCAAATATTGCATTACCTTTTGAGCCGATTGTAATGCTTAATGATAAAAGAATAGAAATTGTATCAAAAGCCAAGAATCTTGGTATCACTTTTAATTCCACTCTCACATGGTGCGACCATATAAATGCTGCTACAGGGAAAACTTATGCAATACTACAGACACTGTGGAACACCCAGTATGTTACACCACTTAAGATTAGAAGTTTATTAGCAAAAACCTACTTAATACCAACTCTACTATATGGATGTGAAATATATGCAAGTTGCGATTTTACAAGTCGAAAAAAACTAATATCAACGTATAATGCAATATTAAGATATGTTTTTAATTTAAGAAAATATGATCATATATCTCGATATTCCAAAAAACTATATGGGGTGACTCTTACTGATTTAATGAAAATAAGAACGCTATTACTGCTACACAAAATTATATATATGTACACGTGCACCGCCTTACTTGTCCGAAAGATTACTTTTCACACGTTCACCAAGATCGAACGATATCATACACTTAAGATATCGAAGCTTAATATCTGAGTGGCAGTTTTATATTAATTCAGTTCGTCTTTGGAACATGCTACCCTCGTCCATTCAATTTATAAGCAACGCTCAGCAATTTAGGAAAGAAATATTTCAGTTTCACTCATAATTAATTAAATGTAATTGATTTCAGCTCTCATTTATATACATACATATATATTTTGTTTCTTTAAAAAAAATTATTTCTTTTATATTTATATTTATTTATTTATATATTTTTATTAAATTAACCCATTATGCTTCATATGTATTAACCATTTTTTTATTATTAATTTTTTATCTTTTTGGGTTTTATTTATTAAATTAATTTTTTTCTGTTATACTGTGTACTATTTATATACTGTGTATTTTTAAATGTACTTATTCATTATTACTTTGTAAAAATCCATTACTTTAATTATAAGATTGTAAATCTTGTTGTAATGGAAAAATAATGAAATAAATTAAAAAATTTAAATTAAATTAAATCTCTTGCAATGGCAAATTTTTCATTTTTACTGGTTTTTAAATAAGATGATAGTTTCTCCAATAGAGTACCTAAGCACTTTGGATTATCGCTACACCTAATACGCATTTCAATATCACATTTATAATATTCTGTAGTATATCTATATATATCGTTATTTGGCCTTTTCTCTAAAATAAACTTTAGTTTGCATGCATTTTTAATATCATTGATGGATGTGCAATCCCACATACGGAGTTGATCAGGCTCGCTATGAGAGTCGCTATTGATATTTCTATTAATTGATGACTTTTTGTTCATACCTCTTGTTACTACTAGTGTCTTTTTTAGACTTTCATCATTTTCCAATGGTATCATATTCCTTAACATCGTGGAGTCCAGCTGTATTCGTGGCAATGCATCTGCATTTGTGTTATTGGCTCCTTTCTTATATACAATATCAAAATCGTAATCTGAAAGTTCCAATCTTATCCTTGTCAGCTTAGAACTAGGATTCTTATGAGAAAATAAAGATATTAATGGTCTGTAGTCTGTCACGACAGTAAATTTCCTTCCATACAAATATGGTCTGTAAAACTGTATACCCCAATAAATACCTAGTAATTCTTTCTCAATCACAGGTTTATTTCTTTCGTGTTTATTAAGGGATCTACTTGCGTAAGATATCGGTAAATCTTCGCCTATTGGACCTTGAGATAGAACTGCTCCCAGCTCAAAATCCGATGGGTCAGTTGTCAACACAAATGTTCTATCAAAGTCGGGATATTGCAATACTGGTGGATTTAAGTCTATTCTTGAGACTTTCAAATGCCAGTTGACAATTTTCAGTCCAATCGAACTTCGTGTCCTTCTTCAATAAGTTATTTAGACAGCTTGCTGTTTCTGCGAAATTCTTTATGAATCTTCGATAATAGTTGCAGAAAGCTACGAATCTTCTAACCTCGTCAGAATTTTTCGGAATTGGGTATTTAGAAATTGCCTCATACTTACTCGGGTCTGGTTTTATGCCATTTGACGTTATCAAATGCCCTAAGTATACAACTTCCGGTCTCAAAAAACAACATTTACCCGCATTTAACTTCAGATTATATTTACTCAATCTATCAAATACGTTTATTAAGTTTTCATTATGGTGTTTCAAACTACATCCAAATACTATTATGTCGTCCACATATAAAAATGCTTCTGACTCCAATCCAGACAATGCTATCGTTAGCATTCTTTGAAAGCTGTTGGAAGATATTTTTAATCCGAATGGCAATCTAGTATATTGATAATGCCCATTTGGAGTTGAAAATGCTGTAAAAGGTCTTGAGTCTACATCAAGTTCAATTTGATGGAATGAACTCGTCCTATCCAACGTGGAAAAATATTTCGCTCTACCTAACTTATCCAAAATGTCGTCCAGACGTGTTAATGGAAACTTGTCGTTTACAATCTTATCATTCAGTTTCCTAAAATCCACTACCAACCTCCATTTTTTTAAATCATCCTATCCCTTTTTAGGAACTAATAAAAGTGGAGCATTATATGGACTTATGGATGGTTCTATTATATTCTGTTCCAACAAACCTTTTACTTGATTATTTATCTCTTCCGTGTGTGTCTGTGGTAAACGATAATTCTTTATATAGACTGGGTTATTGTCATTTAAATGTATAGTTTGTCTATAAAAATTGTTTCTTGTTAAACTCTCTCCTTCTATATGAAAAATTGATTGATATTTCTTCAGTATTTCCAATAATCCGTTCTTCGCGCTGTCATCATTTGTATCTATATTCAGTTCATTTAATAACTTATTGAATCGTTCGTTGTCATAACGTGCCGTTTTACCAGTAGCTCTATAAATCTCAAAATTTCTTAATGGAATCGTTTCTATCTTCAAATTCTTTATTATTGCTGTTTTATTCAAGACATTTAATAATCTTATGTGTTTATTCCCATTTTTTGGAATTATCGTGTTTGCTAAGTATACTCCATCTGCAATCTCGCGATTACATATTACACTATCTTCTACGATATCAATATCAAATGGTAAAATCACTTCGCTTCTTGGTGAAATTTTCACTTGATTAATTTTTAACGCATCGTTGTGTATTGGTAATATTGTTGCCACATGCCCAGCGTTAATTGTTAAGATAAATTTGTCATAGGCAATGTTAAACTATAGTTGTATAGAAAATCTCTCCCTAATATACCGTCTGTATGTATTGGAAAGTCATATTTTACCAATTGTATTTTATGTTCAATTACTATCTCGCTCATAGAGGTACACTATTTTCTTAGAACCTAATGATTTTGTCTCTTCTCTTGAAATCCCTGTCAGGAAACAATAGTCATCTGGATCTTCTCTGTGATTATATAATATATCCTCTTTGCACAAAGAGACATCTGCTCCTGTGTCTATTAAGAATGTTAATGGATTATCTGTGCCATTTATTTTCAGTTTTACATAATTCTTTAGATCCGATGAGACACTAAAAATTTTATAGGTTCTTACTGGTTTCCTTCCGAAGATTCTTGGTACTGTAAAATCTCCGGATATTGGGAGTTTGCCTGTTCTTGAACATGATTGACTCTATGGTTTCTATTATTGTTATAATTGTTACTTCTGTAGCTGTTGTTGTAATTATTATTATTCCTTCCGTTATTATTTCCATAATTGTTGTTTCTATTACTTTGATTATTATAATTGTAGGTGTTTCTGTTGTTTTGCCTATTGTTGTTATAGCTACTATTGCTGTTATTGTTGTTCTGAAATCTGTTGCCGCTATTTCTGTAGTTGTTCCTACTGTTGTTGTTATTGTTATTGTACCTATTGGTGTTATTACTATGTCCGCTTCTAATATTATTATTACTATTGCTGATTCTATTCCCACCTTGGTTATAACTGTTCCTTTTATTACTGTTGTTGTAACTGCCATTATTGCCATACGAATCTCGTGATCTTGACGTATTGAACATAACTTGACTCTGCCTTATGTCCGATGATGCCTCTAGGGCTATTTCTATAGCTTCATGGAGTGTTTTCTTTCTACTCGCTTCTATTGTTCGAACTATCTCTCTATTTTTCGGGCCATTCTTAAACGTATTAAATGCTATTATAGCGTTGATATTGCTGATGATCTGTCTACTTGCTTCGCCAAGAGTTTGTACTTGTACTTCATTTAGTTCCATTATTAAGTTTATTCTATCTGCAAACTTTCTTATGGTGTCTGTCTGGACCATGGTTGTTATTTCATTCAAAATTAGGAGACTTCTTTAGCCCATATGTCCCTTTCAGAGAATTAATCAAAGTGGTAATATCAGTTGGCACTGATGTTTGTCTTATTCTATTTTGTACCCTAGGTGATAACTTTGTTCTATACACGAAGTTAAAAAATGCCGGGTGTTTTTCGGGTATAACTGTCTCTTGTACTATCCCTAGATTTGTTATAAAAATATCTAATTCTTCTTTCACACCATTAAATACTGGTATAAGTTTAGAGATTGCCACTAATTCACTCGTATTTAACACGGTTTCTGCCATTGTGTTGTGTATACCAGTTACTCCTTCGTCAGAATTGCTATTACTTGTTTGTTGAGCTAATGTCTGTTGTGCCCTGTCTTCATGTAGACCAAGCACCTCTAAGGCTTCTTTCTTTCATTTACCAAATTTTCCTATGTGTACTTGCCTGTCTGATTCTTGGATCTTGGGGTCTTCTAAAATTTTTATAGCTTCTTGTTCTCTTTTCTTTTTGCTAATAACGTATCCGACACGTAAACTTTACCTATAGATTTTCTGGCGTTTGTTATGATTGTTTCAATTTGTTTATATAAGTTATCCATGAAAATTTACTAGAAAAATTTTGTTATATATAAAAAGTTTTCTTTATTTTGTATATATTTGGAATTAATTTCATTTATCAATAAGTTTATATATTATTTTTTTTATACCGTATTATTTACATTATTTCTTAAAATATGTCTATTAATTTGTTTCTTTACATAATTTCTTAAATACTTAACTAATACGTTTAGTGTAAATACAATACATATTAACACCACAATCTCAACGCTAACGCTTATGGCTGGAGGTGCGCTAGCTGTCGCCGTGATAACTTCCTTGATCTTATTTTGTGTGTTTCCCATTGAATTTATTTATTCTCCTCTTCTTTCTTTTTAATTTATTATGCTCTTTGATCTCTTTTAGTATGCTTGAAAATTTGTCTTCTAGTTCAAGTTTTCTTAACTCCAACGATTCCCTTTCGTTATCTGATAAATTCGTATTTTTGATTTCCTCCTGTAAAGTCTTAACTCTGTCCTCTATTATTATTAATTTCAACTTCCTTTCCCCTTTATAATTCTTTCCTATTTTCTTTGCCTGTTGTACGGGAAATTTTGGGTATATCGGTTCAATATTAGTTTTATTTTGAAAAACTTTTTCCTGTCTATTGGTTTTGGACCTAGAGCTAGTAACTCTGGTTTTTCCTTTATCTGTCCAGCTTTCCACTGTTGGTTAGCTGCTTCTATTTTCTTGAGTATATTCTCAAGTTTTTCTTTTCTTTCCATAAAGAAAATTTTTCGGTACAATTTTCAGCAGTTTTTTATTTGCGCAAAAGCACTTAAATAAAAAAAACTATTCACGCTAACTTGAATATACTACCTTGTTAATTGCTACTAATTTTGCTTGCTGTTGCTTCAGGATTAGGATGAAGTTGTTCGGGATGATGTTGCATACTAGTATGATGTTGTACCAGGATGATGTTTCGTACCAGGATGTTGTTATTGGTTCAGAATGGATTAGGATGAAGTTGCGTACCGCATATCAGGATTCCAAATACGTCCTAAAGATCGCCATGTGAAGAAGTTGGTTTGTGTGAAGATGTTGATTTGATGATTTACCTGTATCTTCTTCTTCATTTAGTAAAAAGAAGTTCTTCTCATTGTTTAGTAATCTTTTCTTTTTATATGAATTAGATATATAGCGTTGTCGTCGATTTGACGTTTCGACAATGAATGCCTTACAATTTTAATATCTCCTACTTATATACTAAAAATAATTACTTAAAACTATGCAGTGCTCTAATAGCAGTTCGACTGCCCTTGGTAATACGTCTAGCGACCTACATGTGTGAATCACATGTATCTATTGGGTGGTCAGCTATTATAAAACACAAAAAAATGTCAAGTACGGCAGTATCAAATACTTCAAACATTTCCGTACTTGCTTTGTGTTGCCGTCATGCAATTGAAAACAGAAACCCTCTTGTTTATACTTTATTTTGGGTTTGTTTACAAACTGCAATGCCACACACATTCATTCATCGTAATGTTTGTACCCACACGTGCATTATCGAATTGCAACGTTTATGGTCAACATATGTGTGTCAAGTGTTTTCGTTTTACATATTTACCAAAACCAATTACCCTATGCTTAACATTCATGCACTGTGTGAATGCTCTATAGTATGCATACACCACAGGATTCTAACTACTTTCATGACTTCAAATGCCGCAGAGATATAATAAATGGATCGGAAGATGCTGCCAACACGTAGAAGAAGTCCTCATTTTGCCTCACCCTTGATGCTTTGAACGTGTTCGAGCATCTGCATTTTTTATAAAATTTGTTGCAGTTTTCGAAGCATATTCTCTATATTTTGTAGAAATAACCTTTTCTTTGCAGCTTAAAGCATTCCAGATCGTTTACAATTTTTTAATAATTTGATTGTTAATTCCAGTAATTCGTGTTACTGCCTCATCATTTTCATGGTTTGAGTTCCTGTATCCGCACCTGGGGTAGTCTAATTTTAGTCTTTTTTGCTTATCCTTATCTAATGTATTTGCATCAAAGCGTTCCTACTTTTGTAGTAAAAACTCCATACACCTTATCCTTTCGTGCAATGGTGATATCCCATATTCTCAATTGATCTCTGCGTTTGTAGAATCGTTAAAATTTCCGAAGTTCTTTAGCGTCTTTTTGCAAATCAGGCATGACAATGTTGAGGTTGTATTTGTCAGTTCGTTTACGATTTTTCTATCAACCATGGTCAGGTGGAATTCGTAACTACATTCAACATAATTTCGTTAATCTACATGCTTATTTCTGGCTTAACGTAGTCGATCGACATGTACAAGCAACGTTCATGGTTTAGTGTTTGTTGTGTTTAACAGTTGTTGTTTTCGTTTGTGAAACAAGCTGTAAATGCTGCTGTTGTTAATTGCAATGAAAGTTGTGTTCGTTGTTGTGAAGATTGGTATGTGCGTTCTACTCAC
>OY821519.1:160658706-160661206 GCA_963682025.1 Cordilura impudica
AATTAAAAATTAAAAATTAAAAGTTAAAAATTAAAAATTAAAAATTAAAAATTTAAAATAAAAAATTCAAAATTCAAATTCAAAACTCAAAATTCAAAATTCAAAATTCAAAATTCAAAATTCAAAATTCAAAATTCAAAATTCAAAATTCAAAATTCAAAATTCAAAATTCAAAATTCAAAATTCAAAATTCAAAATTCAAAATTCAAAATTCAAAATTCAAAATTCAAAATTCAAAATTCAAAATTCAAAATTCAAAATTCAAAATTCAAAATTCAAAATTCAAAATTCAAAATTCAAAATTCAAAATTCAAAATCCAAATTCAAAATTCAGAATTAAAAAAATTAAAATTAAAATTAAAAATTAAAATTAAAATTAAAAATTAAAATTAAAAATTTAATATTAAAAATTAAATATTAAAAATTAAAAATTAAAAATTAAAAATTAAAAATTAAAAATTAAAAATTAAAAATTAAAAATTTAAAATTAAAAATTAAAAATTAAAAATTAAAAATTAAAAATTAAACATTAAAAATTTATAATTTAAAATTTAAAATTAAAAATTAACAATCAAAAATTAAAAATCAAAAATTAAAAATTAAAACTTAAAAATCAAAAATTAAAAATTAAAACTTAAAAATTGAAAATTAAAAATTATAAATTAAAAATTAAAAATTAAAAATTAAAAATTAAAAATTAAAAATTAAAAATTAAAAATTAAAAATTAAAAATTAAAAATTAAAAATTAAAAATTAAAAACTAAAAATTAAAAATTAAAAATTAATAATTAAAAATTAAAAATTAAAAATTAAAAGTTAAAAATTAAAAATTAAAAATTAAAAATTAAAAATTAAAAATTAAAAATTAAAAATTAAAAATTAAAAATTAAAAATTAAAAATTAAAAATTAAAAATTAAAAATTAAAAATTAAAAATTAAAAATTAAAAATTAAAAACTAAAAACTAAAAATTAAAAATTAAAAATTAAAAATTAAAATAAAAAAAATTAAAAATTAAAAATTAAAAATTAGAAATTAAAAATTAAAAATTAAAAGTTAAAAATTAAAAATTAAAAATTAAAAATAAAAAATTCAAAATTCAAAATTCAAAACTCAAAATTCAAAATTCAAAATTCAAAATTCAAAATTCAAAATTCAAAATTCAAAATTCAAAATTCAAAATTCAAAATTCAAAATTCAAAATTCAAAATTCAAAATTCAAAATTAAAATTCAAAATTCAAAATTCAAAATTCAAAATTCAAAATTCAAAATTCAAAATCCAAATTCAAAATTCAGAATTAAAAAAATTAAAATTAAAATTAAAAATTAAAATTAAAAATTAAAATTAAAAATTTAATATTAAAAATTAAATATTAAAAATTAAAAATTAAAAATTAAAAATTAAAAATTAAAAATTAAAAATTAAAAATTTAAAATTAAAAATTAAAAATTAAAAATTAAACATTAAAAATTTATAATTTAAAATTTAAAATTAAAAATTAACAATCAAAAATTAAAAATCAAAAATTAAATTAAAACTTAAAAATTGAAAATTAAAAATTATAAATTGAAAATTAAAAATTAAAAATTAAAAATTAAAAATTAAAAATTAAAAATTAAAAATTAAAAATTAAAAATTAAAAATTAAAAATTAAAAATTAAAAATTAATAATTAAAAATTAAAAATTAAAAATTAAAAATTAAAAGTTAAAAATTAAAAACTAAAAATTAAAAATTAAAAATTAAGAATTAAAAATTAAAAATGAAAAATTAAAAATTAAAAACTAAAAATTAAAAATTAGAAATTAAAAATTAAAAATTAAAAATTAAAAATTAAAAATTAAAAATTAAAAATTAAAAATTAAAAATTAAAAATTAAAAATTAAAAATTAAAAATTAAAAATTAAAAATTAAAAATTGAAAATTAAAAATTAAAAATTAAAAATTAAAAATTAAAAATTAAAAATTAAAAATTAAAAATTAAAAATTAAAAATTAAAAATTAAAAATTAAAAATTAAAAATTAAAAATTAAAAATTAAAAATTAAAAATTAAAAATTAAAAATTAAAAATTAAAAATTAAAAATTAAAAATTAAAAATTAAAAATTAAAAATTACAAAATTAAAAATTTAAAAATTAAAAATTAAAAATTAAAAATTAAAAATTAAAAATTAAAATTTAAAAATTAAAAATTAAAAATTAAAAATTAAAAATTAAAAATTAAAAATTAAAAATTAAAAATTAAAAATTAAAAATTAAAAATTAAAAATTAAAAATTAAAAATTAAAAATTAAAAATTAAAAATTAAAAATTAAAAATTAAAAATTAAAAATTAAAAATTAAAAATTAAAAATTAAAAATTAAAAATTAAAAATTAAAAATTAAAAATTAAAAGTTAAAAATTAAAAATTAAAAATTCAAAATTCAAAATAAAAAATTCAAAATTCAAAATTCAAAACTCAAAATTCAAAATTCAAAATTCAAAATTCAAAATTCAAAA
>OY821519.1:160671206-160681188 GCA_963682025.1 Cordilura impudica
TTAAAAATTAAAAATTAAAAATTAAAAATTAAAAATTAAAAATTAAAAATTAAAAATTAAAAATTAAAAATTAAAAATTAAAAATTAAAAATTAAAAATTAAAAATTAAAAATTAAAAATTAAAAATTAAAAATTAAAAATTAAAAATTAAAAATTAAAAATTAAAAATTAAAAATTAAAAATTAAAAATTAAAAATTAAAAATTAAAAATTAAAAATTAAAAATAAAAAATTAAAAATTAAAAATAAAAAATTAAAAATTAAAAAATAAATACTAAAAATTAAAAATAAAAATTAAAAATTTAAAATTAAAAATTAAAAATTAAAAATTAAAAATTAAAAATTAAAAATTAAAAATTAAAAATTAAAAATTAAAAATTAAAAGTTAAAAATTAAAAAGTAAAAATTAAAAATTAATAATTAAAAATTAAAAGTTAAAAATTAAAAATTAAAAATTTAAAATTAAAAATTAAAAATTAAAAACTGAAAATTAAAAATTAAAAATTAAAAATTAAAAATTAAAAATTAAAAATTAAAAATTAAAAATTAAATATTAAAAATTAAAAATGAACAATCAAAAATTAAAAATTAAAAATTAAAAATTAAAAATTAAAAATTAAAAATTAAAAATTAAAAATTAAAAATTAAAAATTAAAAATTAAAAATTAAAAATTAAAAATTTAAAATTAAAACTTAAAAATTAAAAATTAAAAATTAAAAATTAAAAATTAAAAATTAAAAATTGAAAATTAAAAATTAAAAATTAAAAATTAAAAATTAAAAATTAAAAATTAAAAATTAAAAATTAAAAATTAAAAATTAAAAATTAAAAATTAAAAATTAAAAATTAAAAATTAAAAATTAAAAATTAAAAATTAAAAATTAAAAATTAAAAATTAAAAATTAAAAATTTAAAATTAAAAATTAAAAATTAAAAATTAAAAATTGAAAATTAAAAATTAAAAATTAAAAATTAAAAATTAAAAATTAAAAATTAAAAATTAAAAATTAAAAATTAAAAATTAAAAATTAAAAATTAAAAATTAAAAATTAAAAATTAAAAATTAAAAATTAAAAATTAAAAATTAAAAATTAAAAATTAAAAATTAAAAATTAAAAATTAAAAATTAAAAATTAAAAATTAAAAATTAAAAATTAAAAATTAAAAATTAAAAATTAAAAATTAAAAATTAAAAATTAAAAATTAAAAATTAAAAATTAAAAATTAAAAATTAAAAATTAAAAATTAAAAATTAAAAATTAAAAATTAAAAATTAAAAATTAAAAATTAAAAATTAAAAATTAAAAATTAAAAATTAAAAATAAAAAATTAAAAATTAAAAATAAAAAATTAAAAATTAAAAAATAAATACTAAAAATTAAAAATAAAAATTAAAAATTTAAAATTAAAAATTAAAAATTAAAAATTAAAAATTAAAAATTAAAAATTAAAAATTAAAAATTAAAAATTAAAAATTAAAAATTAAAAATTAAAAATTAAAAATTAAAAATTAAAAATTAAAAATAAAAAATTAAAAATTAAAAATAAAAAATTAAAAATTAAAAAATAAATACTAAAAATTAAAAATAAAAATTAAAAATTAAAAATTAAAAATTATTAATTAAAAATTAAAATTTAAAAATTAAAAATTAATTATTAAAAATTAAAAATTAAATATTAAATATTAAATATTAAATATTAATTATTAAAAATTAAAAATTAAAAATTAAAAATTAAAAATTAAAAACTAAAAATTAAAAATTAAAAATTAAAAATTAAAAATTAAAAATTAAAAATTAAAAATTAAAAATTAAAAATTAAAAATTAAAAATTAAAAATTAAAAATTAAAAATTAAAAACTAAAAATTAAAAATTAAAAATTAAAAATTAAAAATTAAAAATTAAAAATTAAAAATTAAAAATTAAAAATTAAAAATTAAAAATTAAAAATTAAAAATTAAAAATTAAAAATTAAAAATTAAAAATTAAAAATTAAAAATTAAAAATTAAAAATTAAAAATTAAAAATTAAAAATTAATAATTAATAATTAAAAATTAAAAATTAAAAAATAAAAATTAAAAATTAAAAATTAAACATTAAAAATTAAAAATTAAAAATTAAAAATTAAAAATTAAAAATTAAAAATTAAAAATTAAAAATTAAAAATTAAAAATTAAAAAGTACAAATTAAAAATTAAAAATTAAAAATTAAAAATTAAAAATTAAAAATTAAAAATTAAAAATTAAAAATTAAAAATTAACAATTAAAAATTAAAAATTAAAAATAAATAATTAAAAAATAAAAATTCAAAATTCAAAATTCAAAATTCAAAATTCAAAATTCAAAATTCAAAATTCAAAATTCAAAATTCAAAATTCAAAATTCAAAATTCAAAATTCAAAATTCAAAATTCAAAATTCAAAATTCAAAATTCAAAATTCAATATTCAAAATTCAAAATTTAAAATTCAAAATTCAAAATTCAAAATTCAAAATTAAAAGTTAAAAATTAAAAACTAAAAATTAAAAATTAAAAATTAAAAATTAAAAATTAAAAATTAAAAATTAAAAATTAAAAATTAAAAATTAAAAATTAAAAATTAAAAATTAAAAATTAAAAATTAAAAATTAAAAATGTAAAATAAAAAATAAAAAATTAAAAATTAAAAATTAAAAATTAAAAATTAAAAGTTAAAAATTAAAAACGAAATATTGAAAATTAAAAATTAAAAATTAAAAATTAAAAATTAAAAATTAGAAATTAAAAATTAAAAATTAAAAATTACAAAATTAAAAATTAAAAATTAGAAATTAAAAATTAAAAATTAAACATTAAAAATTAAAATTTAAAAATTAAAAATTAAAAATTAAAAATTAAAAATTAAAAATTAAAAATTAAAAATTAAAAATTAGAAATTAAAAATTAAAAATTAAAAATTAAAAATTAAAAGTTAAAAATTAAAAATTAAAAATTAAAAATAAAAAATTCAAAATTCAAAATTCAAAACTCAAAATTCAAAATTCAAAATTCAAAATTCAAAATTCAAAATTCAAAATTCAAAATTCAAAATTCAAAATTCAAAATTCAAAATTCAAAATTCAAAATTCAAAATTCAAAATTCAAAATTCAAAATTCAAAATTCAAAATTCAAAATTCAAAATTCAAAATTCAAAATTCAAAATTCAAAATTCAAAATTCAAAATTCAAAATTCAAAATTCAAAATTCAAAATTCAAAATTCAAAATTCAAAATTCAAAATTCAAAATTCAAAATTCAAAATTCAAAATTCAAAATTCAAAATTCAAAATTCGAAATTCAAAAGTCAAAATTCAAAATTCAAAATTCAAAATTCAAAATTCAAAATTCAAAATTCAAAATTCAAAATTCAAAATTCAAAATTCAAAATTCAAAATTCAAAATTCAAAATTCAAATTCAAAATTCAGAATTAAAAAAATTAAAATTAAAATTAAAAATTAAAATTAAAATTAAAATTAAAATTAAAATTAAAATTAAAATTAAAATTAAAATTAAAATTAAAATTAAAATTAAAATTAAAATTAAAATTAAAATTAAAATTAAAATTAAAATTAAAATTAAAATTAAAATTAAAATTAAAATTAAAATTAAAATTAAAATTAAAATTAAAATTAAAATTAAAATTAAAATTAAAATTAAAATTAAAATTAAAATTAAAATTAAAATTAAAATTAAAATTAAAATTAAAATTAAAATTAAAATTAAAATTAAAATTAAAATTAAAATTAAAATTAAAATTAAAATTAAAATTAAAATTAAAATTAAAATTAAAATTAAAATTAAAATTAAAATTAAAATTAAAATTAAAATTAAAATTAAAATTAAAATTAAAATTAAAATTAAAATTAAAATTAAAATTAAAATTAAAATTAAAATTAAAATTAAAATTAAAATTAAAATTAAAATTAAAATTAAAATTAAAATTAAAATTAAAATTAAAATTAAAATTAAAATTAAAATTAAAATTAAAATTAAAATTAAAATTAAAATTAAAATTAAAATTAAAATTAAAATTAAAATTAAAATTAAAATTAAAATTAAAATTAAAATTAAAATTAAAATTAAAATTAAAATTAAAATTAAAATTAAAATTAAAATTAAAATTAAAATTAAAATTAAAATTAAAATTAAAATTAAAATTAAAATTAAAATTAAAATTAAAATTAAAATTAAAATTAAAATTAAAATTAAAATTAAAATTAAAATTAAAATTAAAATTAAAATTAAAATTAAAATTAAAATTAAAATTAAAATTAAAATTAAAATTAAAATTAAAATTAAAATTAAAATTAAAATTAAAATTAAAATTAAAATTAAAATTAAAATTAAAATTAAAATTAAAATTAAAATTAAAATTAAAATTAAAATTAAAATTAAAATTAAAATTAAAATTAAAATTAAAATTAAAATTAAAATTAAAATTAAAATTAAAATTAAAATTAAAATTAAAATTAAAATTAAAATTAAAATTAAAATTAAAATTAAAATTAAAATTAAAATTAAAATTAAAATTAAAATTAAAATTAAAATTAAAATTAAAATTAAAATTAAAATTAAAATTAAAATTAAAATTAAAATTAAAATTAAAATTAAAATTAAAAATTAAAATTAAAAATTTAATATTAAAAATTAAATATTAAAAATTAAAAATTAAAAATTAAAAATTAAAAATTAAAAATTAAAAATTAAAAATTAAAAATTAAAAATTAAAAATTAAAAATTAAAAATTAAAAATTAAAAATTAAAAATTAAAAATTAAAAATTAAGAATTAAGAATTAAAAATTAAAAATAAAAAATAAAAAATTAAAAATTAAAAATTTAAAATTTAAAATTAAAAATTAAAAATTAAAAATTAAATATTAAATATTAAAAATTTAAAATTAAAAATTAAAAATTAAAAATTAAAAATAAAAAATTAAAAATTAAATATTAAAAATTAAAAATTAAATATTAAAAATTAAAAATTAAAAATAAAAAATTAAAAATTAATAATTAAAAATTAAAAATTAAAAACTAAAAATTAAAAATTAAAAATTAAAAATTAAAAATTAAAAATTAAAAATTAAAAATTAAAAATTAAAAATTAAAAATTAATAATTAAAAATTAAAAATTAAAAATTAAAAATTAAAAATTAAAAATTAAAAATTAAAAATAAAAATTTAAAAATTAAAAATTTAAATTAAAAATTAAAAATTAAAAATTAAAAATTAAAAATTAAAAATTACAAATTAAAAATTAAAAATTAAAAATTAAAAATTAAAAATTAAAAATTAAAAATTAAAAATTAAAAATTAAAAATTAAAAATTAAAAATTAAAAATTAAAAATTAAAAATTAAAAATTAAAAATTAAAAATTAAAAATTAAAAATTTAAAATTTAAAATTAAAAATTAAAAATTAAGAATTAAAAATTAAAAATTAAAAATTAAAAATTAAAAATTAAAAATTAAAAATTAAAAATTAAAAATTAAAAATTAAAAATTAAAAATTAAAAATTAAAAGTTAAAAGTTAAAAATAAAAAATTAAAAATAAAAAACTAAAAATTAAAAATTGAAAATTAAAAATTAGAAATTAAAAATTAAAAGTTAAAAATTAAAAAGTAAAAATTAAAAATTAATAATTAATAATTAAAAATTAAAAATTTAAAACTAAAAATTAAAAATTAAAAATTAAAAATTAAAAATTAAAAATTTAAAATTAAAAATTTAAAATTAAAAATTAAAACTTAAAAATTAAAAATTAAAAATTAAAAATTAAAAATTTAAAATTAAAAATTAAAAATTAAAAATTAAAAATTAAAAATTAAAAATTAAAAATTAAAAATTTAAAATTAAAAATTAAAAATTAAAAATTAAAAATTAAAAATTAAAAATTAAAAATTAAAAATTAAAAATTAAAAATTAAAAATTAAAAATCAAAAATTAAAAATCAAAAATTAAAAATTATAAATTAAAAATTAAAAATTAAAAATTAAAAATTAAAAATTAAAAATTAAAAATTAAAAATTAAAAATTGAAAAATTAAAAATTAAAAATTAAAAGTTAAAAATTAGAAATTAAAAACTAAAAATTAAAAATTAAAAATAAAAAATTAAAAGTTAAAAATTAAAAATTAAAAATTAAAAATTAAAAATTAAAAATTAAAAATTAAAAACTAAAAATTAAAAATTGAAAATTGAAAATTAAAAATTAAAAATTAGAAATTAAAAATTAAAAGTTAAAAATTAAAAAGTAAAAATTAAAAATTAATAATTAAAAATTAAAAATTAAAAGTTAAAAATTAAAAATTAAAAATTAAAAATTAAAAATTTAAAATTAAAAATTAAAAATTAAAAATTAAAAACTAAAAATTAAAAATTAAAAAATAAAAATTAAAAATTAAAAATAAAAAATTAAAAATTAAAAATTTAAAATTAAAAATTAAAAATTAAAAATTAAAAATTAAAAATTAAAAATTAAAAATTAAAAATTAAAAGTTAAAAATTAAAAATTAAAAATTAAAAATTAAAAATTAAAAATTAAAAATTAAAAATTAAAAATTAAAAATTAAAAATTAAAAATTAAAAATTAAAAATTAAAAATTAAAAATTAAATATTAAAAATTAAAAATGAACAATCAAAAATTAAAAATTAAAAATTAAAAATTAAAAATTAAAAATTAAAAATTAAAAATTAAAACTTAAAAATTAATAATTAAAAATTAAAAATTAAAAATTAAAAATTAAAAATTAAAAATTAAAAATTAAAAATTAAAAATTAAAAATTAAAAATTAAAAATTAAAAATTAAAAATTAAAAATTAAAAATTAAAAATTAAAAATTAAAAATTAAAAATTAAAAATTAAAAACTAAAAATTAAAAATTAAAAATTAAAAATTAAAAATTAAAAATTAAAAATTAAAAATTAAAAATTAAAAATTAAAAATTAAAAATTAAAAATTTAAAATTAAAAATTAAAAATTAAAAATTAAAAATTAAAAATTAAAAATTAAAAATTAAAAATTAAAAATTAAAAATTAAAAATTAAAAATTAAAAATTAAAAATTAAAAATTAAAAATTAAAAATTAAAAATTAAAAATTAAAAATTAAAAATTAAAAATTAAAAATTAAAAATTAAACATTAAAAATTAAAAATTAAAAATTAAAAATTAAAAATTAAAAATTAAAAATTAAAAATTAAAAATTAAAAATTAAAAATTAAAAATTAAAAATTAAAAATTAAAAATTAAAAATTAAAAATTAAAAATTAAAAATTAAAAATTAAAAATAAAAAATTAAAAATTAAAAATAAAAAATTAAAAATTAAAAAATAAATACTAAAAATTAAAAATAAAAATTAAAAATTTAAAATTAAAAATTAAAAATTAAAAATTAAAAATTATTAATTAAAAATTAAAATTTAAAAATTAAAAATTAATTATTAAAAATTAAAAATTAAAAATTAAAAATTAAAAATTAAATATTAAATATTAAATATTAAATATTAAATATTAATTATTAAAAATTAAAAATTAAAAATTAAAAATTAAAAATTAAAAATTAAAAATTAAAAATTAAAAATTAAAAATTAAAAATTAAAAATTAAAAATTAAAAATTAAAAATTAAAAATTAAAAATTAAAAATTAAAAATTAAAAATTAAAAACTAAAAATTAAAAATTAAAAATTAAAAATTAAAAATTAAAAATTAAAAATTAAAAACTAAAAACTAAAAATTAAAAATTAAAAATTAAAAATTAAAAATTAAAAATTAAAAATTAAAAATTAAAAATTAAAAATTAAAAATTAAAAATTAAAAATTAAAAATTAAAAATTAAAAATTAAAAATTAAAAATTAAAAATTAAAAATTAGAAATTAAAAATTAAAAATTAAAAATTAAAAATTAAAAATTAAAAATTAAAAATTAAAAATTAAAAATTAATAATTAATAATTAAAAATTAAAAATTAAAAATTAAACATTAAAAATTAAAAATTAAAAATTAAAAATTAAAAATTAAAAATTAAAAATTAAAAATTAAAAATTAAAAATTAAAAATTAAAAATTAAAAATTAAAAATTAAAAATTAAAAATTAAAAATTAAAAATTAAAAATTAAAAATTAAAAATTAAAAATTAAAAATTAAAAATTAACAATTAAAAATTAAAAATTAAAAATTAAAAATTAAAAATAAATAATTAAAAAATAAAAATTAAAAATTCAAAATTCAAAATCCAAAATTCAAAATTTAAAATTCAAAATTCAAAATTCAAAATTCAAAATTCAAAATTCAAAATTCAAAATTCAAAATTCAAAATTCAAAATCCAAAATTCAAAATTCAAAATTCAAAATTCAAAATTCAAAATTCAAAATTCAAAATTCAATATTCAAAATTCAAAATTTAAAATTCAAAATTCAAAATTCAAAATTCAAAATTCAAAATTCAAAATTCAAAATTCAAAATTAAAAGTTAAAAATTAAAAATTAAAAACTAAAAATTAAAAATTAAAAATTAAAAATTAAAAATTAAAAATTAAAAATTAAAAATTAAAAATTAAAAATTAAAAATTAAAAATTAAAAATTAAATATTAAAAATTAAAAATTAAAAATTAAAAATTAAAAATTAAAAATTAAAAATTAAAAATTAAAAATTAAAAATTAAAAATTAAAAATTAAAAATTAAAAATTAAAAATTAAAAATTAAACATCAAAAATTTATAATTTAAAATTTAAAATTAAAAATTAACAATCAAAAATTAAAAATCAAAAATTAAAAATTAAAACTTAAAAATTGAAAATTAAAAATTATAAATTGAAAATTAAAAATTAAAAATTAAAAATTAAAAATTAAAAATTAAAAATTAAAAATTAAAAATTAAAAATTAAAAATTAAAAATTAAAAATTAAAAATTAAAAATTAAAAATTAAAAATTAAAAATTAAAAATTAAAAATTAAAAATTAAAAATTAAAAATTAAAAATTAAAAATTAAAAATTAAAAATTAAAAATTAAAAATTAAAAATTAAAAATTAAAAATTAAAAATTAAAAATTAAAAATTAAAAATTAAAAATTAAAAATTAAAAATTAAAAATTAAAAATTAAAAATTAAAAATTAAAAATTAAAAATTAAAAATTAAAAATTAAAAATTAAAAATTAAAAATTAAAAATTAAAAATTAAAAATTAATAATTAAAAATTAAAAATTAAAAATTAAAAATTAAAAATTAAAATTTAAAAAGTAAAAACTAAAAATTAAAAATTAAAAATTAAAAATTAAAAATTAAAAATGAAAAATTAAAAATGAAAAATTAAAAATTAAAAACTAAAAATTAAAAATTAAAAATTAAAAATTAAAAATTAAAAATTAAAAATTAAAAATTAAAAATTAAAAATTAAAAATTAAAAATTAAAAATTAAAAATTAAAAATTAAAAATTAAAAATTAAAAATTAAAAATTAAAAATTAAAAATTAAAAATTAAAAATTAAAAATTAAAAATTAAAAATTAAAAATTAAAAATTAAAAATAAAAAATTAAAAATTAAAAATTAAAAATTAAAAATTAAAAATTAAAAATTAAAAATTAAAAATTAAAAATTAAAAATTAAAAATTAAAAATTAAAAATTAAAAATTAAAAATTAAAAATTAAAAATTAAAAATTAAAAATTAAAAATTAAAAATTAAAAATTAAAAATTAAAAATTAAAAATTAAAAATTAAAAATTAAAAATTAAAAATTAAAAATTAAAAATTAAAAATTAAAAATTAAAAATTAAAAATTAAAAATTAAAAATTAAAAATTAAAAATTAAAAATTAAAAAACTAAAAACTAAAAATTAAAAATTAAAAATTAAAAATTAAAAATTAAAAATTAAAAATTAAAAATTAAAAATTAAAAATTAAAAATTAAAAATTAAAAATTAAAAATTAAAAATTAAAAATTAAAAATTAAAAATTAAAAAT